>MCJB01047993.1:38749-63443 GCA_002018475.1 Nicotiana obtusifolia | reverse complement strand
GGATTCGAGTCTTTTCCGAAGACTACTGGTAGAAAAGGATCTACAGAACAAAGAAATATACACGAGTCTGTATTTAATTAGTATACATTCTTAGTATAGTATTTTATTACTTAATTATGATAAATTAATATAATTTGATTTTTTTATTTTTCACTCGGATATTTGATATTTTCTTTGTAGCTCGATCAAAATTTTTTAGGATTCGAATATGTAACGACCCGATCGATTGTTTTAAGTATTTGCGCTCCTTTCAACTATTTGAAGTTTTGAATAGCTTCGTGGGATGTTTTATGACCAATGTGTGTTTGTCGTAATTGATTTTCAGGTGTTTTGGGATTAGTTCGGATGAATGAAATTCATATTGGAAGCTTAAATGAAAAGGGTTGATCGGAGTTTGACTTTTGTTCAAACGACACCGGAATAGATTTTTGATGATTCCAATAGCTCTGTATGGTGATTTTGGACTTAGGATGGTGTCCAGAAAACTATTTGAAAGTCCGTAGTTAAATTAGGCTTGAAATGACGATAATAGAAAAATTTAAGTTTGGAAGTTTGACCGGGGAGTTACCTTTTGATATCGGGGTCGGAACCGATTCTAGAAATTGGAATAGGTCCGTTATGTCATTTATGATTCGTGTACAAAATTTGAGATCAATCTGACTTGGTTTGATAGGTTTCAGCATCGAATGTAAAAGTTAAAATTTGTTAGTTTTCATTAGGCTTGAATTGGGGTATGATGCGTATTTTTAGCGTTGTTTGATGTGATTTGAGGTTTCGACTAAGTTCGTATGATGTTTTAGGACTTGTTGGGGTATTTGGTTGAGGTCCCGGGGGACCTCCGGTGAGTTTCAGATAGTTAACGGATCAATTTTTGAACTTGGGAATTTTTGGAATTTTCTGGTGCACTGATCTGGTTTCCTTATATGAGATCGCGTGGGAAGGTCCGCGATCGCGCAGGCCAGTTGAAGCAGCTGTGATGTTTGTTCATCGCGATCGCCAAATATGGTGTGCGATCGCGTAGGCCAGTTGGAGCAGCTGTTATGTTTGTTCATTGCGATCGCTAGATATGGTGTGCGATCGCGATGGTTGGGGGAAACAATGCATCACGAACGCGTGGGCAAGGCCATTTTCGTGAAGAGGAAGTGAGGCAGCAAGGGGTCACGCAAAGTTGTTCTTCGCGATCGCGTGGATTAGTCTGCGATCGCATAGGTTTGTGCATTAGTGCTCCGCGTTCGCGTGGATTCAACCGCGTTCGCGAAGGCCAATTTGGGGGCAATCTCTTTTGTTCTTCGCGATCGCATGAATTTATCCGCAATCGCATAAGGTTAATTTTTGGCAGTGGAAATTTTTGCTTCGCGATCGCGTAAATTTGTTCGCGATCGCATAAGGCAAATGTCTGGGCAACATATTTAAGTTCCGAAAATGAGACTTCGTCCCATTATTCATTTTTGATGATTTGGAGCTCGGAGAGAGGCGATTTTCGGGAGATTTTCAAGGAAAACATTGGAGTAAGAGTTTTTAACTCAATTTTGGTTAAATTACATGAATCTATTGTTGTTTTTATCAACAAATTAGTGTTTTGGGTTGAAAATGGTAGAAATATTCATAGAAGTTAATTGAGGATTTGAAGGCCGAGTTCTGGTCGAAATTGAGTAATTTTGGTATGGCTGGGCTCGTGGTTGAATGGATTTTCGGATTTTGTAAATTTCGTTGGATTCCGAGACGTGGGCCCCACTGACAATTTTTTAGTCGAATTTCGAATTTTGTTAGAAAATTAGTATTTTCATATGGAATTAATTCCTATAATTTGTGTTGGCTGTATCAAATTAATTGTGACTATATTCGAGACGTTTGGAGGCCGATTCGCGAGGCAAAGGCATATTAAAGAATCATACGGTTTGAGGTAAGTAACACTTCTAAACTTGGTTCTAAGGGTATAAATCCTTGAATTACGTGTTATGTGAATTGTATGGAGGTGACGCACATGCTAGGTGACGGGCGTGTGGGCGTGCACCATAGAAATTGTGACTTAATTGATTCTGTGGAGTTGCATAATAAAATAATCATGTCATTATCCGCATATCCTCTACGTGTTAGAGGAAATTGATCTGAGACTCAGGTTAAAGATCATGTTTAGGCTACGTGCCGATATTTTTGGGACCCACATGGGTCGTGTTGCCGTGGAATTATTTGTTTAAATTGTAATTTTGTACTCAGTCATATCCATCATTTGCATATCATATCTTAGTCTCTGTTGTCATTTATTGATACATCATATCATCATATCGGGTTTGTTTTCATGTCATTGAGAGCCCGAAAGACTGGAAACTTTGAGTGTTATCTATGGGATCAGGCTGCCCGCAGCATGTTTTATTTATTTATGCCTGGATCTGGCTTATTATAGCACTTAGGCTGAAGGAGCCCCTGCGAAGTCTGCACCTCCCACAATGAGCGTAGCTTTTTCATATTAGGGATGAAGTTTCCTACGCATGGAGTTGCTTTATTTATTTATATTAGGGATGGAGTTCCCTAGGCATGGAGTTTCCTTATTTATTTATATTTGGGATGGAGTTTCCTAGGCATGGAGTTACCTTATTTTACTTATACTTGGGATGGATTTCCCTGGGCTAGATTGGCCTTGTACAGTACTGAGTGACTGACTCTCAGTTGATATATATATATATATTTATTTATTTATATTTGAAATGGAGTTCCCTAAGCTAGATTGGCCTTGTACAGTGCTGAGTGATTGACTGTCAGTTGATATATAAGTATATCTGGGATGGAATTCCCTGGGCTGGATTGGCCATATACAGTACTGAGTGATTGAGTATCTTGAGAGTGTGAGTACACGAGATTTCCGTTGTGGTATATCGCATACAACATGCACATTGGCATGTAGATATAGCGATGTCACATTCCTTATATCATTCAACATTGATCTATTTTACTTGTACTGAGTTTAACTGTTGAATTTGAAAGGATGCCTACATTTCTATACTGTTATTTCTATAGTGGGTTGTACCTGTTGAGCTCGCCACTACTTTTAACCCAAAGGTTAGTCTTGTTACTTATTGAGTACATGGAGTCGGCTGTACTATTACTATACTTCTACACCTTGCGTGCAGATTTCTGATGCTGATGTAGCTGCCGACGGCGGAAGCTGGATTTGAAGATGTACCTGCATTCCAGTCATTACTGCCTCTTGTTCATGGTAGCTTTAGGATTTTTAATCTATTCATGTATACTTCAGATAGATGGCGTATTTTTTTTAATTTCACACCAGCTTTGTAAATTCTAATCTTTGAAGCTCATGATTTGTACTATCAGTCATTGAAAAGTGTATTAGAGTTAGTTAAATAGTAATTGAATCGGATTGTTGTTATTTGGATTACCTAGCGGGTGAGGTTAGGTGTCATCACAGCTAGTTGGATTTTGGGTTGTGACAAGTTGGTATTAGAGCCCTAGGTTCATAGGTTCTACAAGTCATAAGCAAGTGTCTAATAGAGTCTTGCGGATCGGTATGATGACGTCCATACTTATCTTCGAAAGGCTACAGGGCATTTTAGGATAAACTTTTCATTGTTCTTTCCTTATCATGCGGCATTGATTCAGCTTGAAGCGTACTGTTTTGAATTCCTTCCATGCATTCGTGTGCGCATGTGAGCGCTCGGTATCAGTTGTGCATCACCGGCTTGAGATTCTATGAATGAGGTTCGAGATGTGTATTTTGTGTTTTGGTGATGGGCCGGTCTGGAGGACTTAAGGCCAGGTTTAGACCGCAGCTTAGGCTCGGTAGTTTCAGTGGTGTGAACTTGTACATTTTAGACTCATATGTCCGGTAGTGTCCCTATGAGTGGAATTTATGGCTCGATGAGCGGTTGAATGGCTATATGATAAGTATGATGTGACTGCGGGATGTGTTAAGATGGTTTGAAATGTGACGAGAAGAGTTTCTCGAGATGTAGAAAGGGCCATTGGGTGCTTGATTTCTATTTTGATGTGATGTAAGGTCTCGAGTTGTGAGTGTGTTGAAGGATCTGTCATGCTGTTTAATTGTGGAGCGAAGTAGATTTTCATATCTTGTTGATGAGTTCAAACTCAGGAAGATTAAGGGATTGCGTAGTAATTGTGGGTGCGAAATGGTATAACAAGATGCCAATTTGAGGCTAAGCATGTGGGTTATCTCCTGCAGAGTAATCTACGTTGGTGTGTTCCTTATAATGTTGAGTGGAGAGTTTCTTTTTTACCAGTGGGGTGTATGTGTTGAGATTTGAATTTGAATCTGGTTGAGAAAATTGACTTGACTGTCAAGAGAAATAAATGCAAACTTAGCGGTTGATTGAAGTATTTTATGGTTGGTGTTGCATGAGCTTGTGAAGAATTTAGTTGAATCTCACCACAGTATCATGGCAGTAATACAGTATGGGTATTGTGATGTTATGATCTATGGTTTTGAGCCAAGTGGGGAGCCTGCTATTGACAATTCAATTTCACGGTTATATGTTAAATTTTATGGTTATATGTTAAATTTTAGTTTTGGTCTGAGGCATACTTGTGGGTTAGTTATGACTTGCAGAAGTTGAGATCGAGGATGACTCGAGTAAGAAAATTCCTGGATACGGGTTACATTATACTTTATGAAAATATGAAAATCATGGAATGACTAAGTTGTTATTTGAAGGATGTAGTGCGCACGGAGTATGAATTTGATTGGTGGTGTTAAAGCAGGGTTAATTCTTTGAGTGTTGTTGTGCTAATGGGGCACGTGTCTTTCGGCCCGTTTGGGCGTTACAATTTAGGTTTGAGTAGAGTGGATGACTCTCAAGAGGGATCTAATGAATTCAAAAAGCATATGTGGCAATTGAAAATTTTTCAAATTTGTATATCACTAGAATCAGTTATTTACGATGGTGTGGTGGCTTTGCGAAAATTCTGTTTGACTATGCATTTTACATTTCAGTATAAGAAAGGAAAGAGGAACAATTTTATATCATATAAGGTCTTTAAGAGTGGGTGTCTCGGTTGTGGTATTTATAGAGGTGCTTAAGAAGAATACAGTGGCTTATGGGCCTCAGGGCGGTGCTGTTTTATGTTAGGATGTCTTGTAGTGAACTTTGGGTAAGGATCGTAGTGTTCTGACAAGGAGAAGTGTCAACTTGAGGGTAATTCGGAAGAAACTCGGAGAAAATAGGACAACTTTGTAGTAAGCTAGACCAGTAGGGTAATGGTATGCTCGGTTCTTTTGGGTAATTATGATGTGGTGAGGCTCTACAGATGTTTTGTTGCAATATTCTTGGGTTTGGTGATCTGCGTGGCTTGGTCGAGTTGGAGGAATTCAGTTCTGATAGCTTGGTTATGTGCAAACAGATTTCAAAGTGTTTTCGATGGTTTCTACCATGGATTGAGATGGATATTTCCTACTAGTGTAAGGCGCATGTGGTGTATAATGATTTCTACTGTATGTGATCATGTGGAAGGTTCCTAGCCAATGGGTATGTAGTGTGCTTGTGACTTAAAGTTGGTAATAAGATTCTCGTGTTTTCATGTAATGGCCTGATAGAGGCTACGCGTGGAGTGAGATTAAGGTTTACATGTACAAAGTGGCAGTTCAGTTTTGAAGGGAAGGTCATGAATTTTGGACATAATGGTCAGTTTAAGATATTTAGATGAATGTTATAACTGGTTGGTAATACCTGAGAAAGGTACGCATTTTAGAAGGCGCATTGTGTTTTGACTTACGGATGTTCAACGGTATTGCGGTACTCACCTGGTTGATAGCCTACTGATATTCAAATTATTACTATGAGGCACGGAAGAATTATGGAAGTATTCCTCGTGGGATGATCATGTATGAAAGATGTGTTAGTTATTCTAGTGCTGGAGTTGGGATAAGTTACGGTGATTCATGTGTTCTATGAATTTGGAGACTGGGAGTTCTCATAAGCATATTATTTCAGAGTTGCGTCCTGTTTGAAGTGAGCCTTTTATTTAAACTCAGTGGAGGCACTAGTTGAATTAATTATTTGTGATTACTACGCGCTATGAGTGCGCATATATGTGAGGTTTGAGCCCATATGCGGGCGTCGGAGCAAGTATTCATACTCAGAAGAATGCCTAGGCTATGATATGCCTAGAGTTGACTGTTAATCATAAAGTTATAGCGTTTTCTCGTATCCGTACCTTGGTTTAGAACTATCTGATTCATACTTAAGGTTACAAAGAGGCTAATTCCCTGAATAAGCTTAGGGGTTACTATTTCTACGATAACTTGTCGATTGAACTGTAATAGCACACTTTGCACATGCCTACTTTATGGCATGTTATTTATACCAGTCCAGGAGCATAAGAGTCTTATTCATTTATCATATACATGTGTACTTATTAAATTGCTCCTGTATGATATGCTTGGACTGGAGGCCTGTGACCATGCCAGGCGGATTATGTTATTAGCACGTGAGTTGTCCGTGCAGATCCATATACTGATATTATTGGCACGTGAGTTGTCCGTGCGGGTCCAGATATTGATACTATAGCACGTGAGTTGTCCGTGCGGGTGATGTTAATGTGAGCTCTAGGAGAGCAAGTTACCATTACTAGATTCGTGTGTCTTGGTTCTACTGTATATGATGAGCTTATAACATTGCGGTTGTGGTGGTGCTTGTTGAACCTGCAAAACGGTTCTCTTCTTTGAGACATTTTCCATTTTTTTAGGTACACAGATTCCGCAGTTTGTGGCTTGAGTTATATTGGTTTGGCATGTCTGTGAAATAGTTGTGTTTGAATAAGGTCATTGGACCTAGAATGGGTACTATCAGGTTTGATTACGGCATGTTTGGAAGAATAATTTAGAATTCGGCTTAAATAATTGGCTATGGTACTTGTTGAACGAAGGAAGCTCCATGACTTGTTGATCTGATAAGTGGTTATGAGATTCCGCATGCTTTTTCATCGTTGGCAGTGTGCAAAGGTTTTGAACGAGGTTTTATCTGATATGAGGTTTATCACCACTATCGGGTTTGTTTTTAAGCAACTACAGTGATTAGAAAATTTTTGCAAATATGCGAGTTGTGTGGTATGTTGTGTGATTATATCTTGGGGTTATGGCTATAGCTTGATAAAGCTTGTTCAGACTTATAGAGTGTTTAGATGTGAGATTCGGGTCTTGAAAAGAATTCTGGATATTATAAATTGGGCTCCAAGTTTTTGGGCTAACGTTAAATTAATAATTTTCAGTTATGTTGTGTTGTCAGGCCTATATAGAATAGAGTGATGTGGGATCACCCCCGGGTATGTGCATGGTAAGGTGGCACAATGATTTAATGGCTTGGAAATAACTCTTGGCACGTTCGAGGACGAACGTATGTTTAAGTGGGGGAGAATGTAATGACCGATCGATCGTTTTGAGTATTTACGCTCCTTTCAACTATTTGAAGTCTTGAATGGCTTCATGTGATGTATTTGACTTTTTTGCAAATGACTCCGGAATAGAGTTTTGATGATTCCAATAGTTCTGAATGGTGATGTTGGACTTAGGAGTGTTTCCGAAAAATTATTTGGAAGTCCGTCATTAAATTAGGCTTGAAATGGCGAAAATAGGAAATTTAAGTTTGGAAGTTTGACCGGAGAGTTGACCTTTTGATATCGGGGCTAGAATCCGATTCTGGAAATTGAAATAGGTCCGTTATGTCATTTATGACTCGTGTGCAAAATTTGAGATCAATCTGACTTGGTTTGATAGGTTTCAGCATCGAATGTAGAAGTTGGAATTTGTTAGTTTTCATTAGCTTGAATTGGGGTATGATTTGTATTTTAAGCGTTGTTTGATGTGATTTGAGGCTTCGACTAAGTTCGTATGATATTTTAAGACTTGTTGGTGTATTTGGTTGAGGTCCCGGGGGGCCTCGGGTGAGTTTCGGATGGTTAACGGATCAACTTTTGGACTTGGGAATTTCTGGAATTTTCTAGTGCACTGATCTGGTTTTCTTATATGCGATGGCGTAGGAAGGTCCTTCATTTGCATATCATATCTCAGTCTCTGTTGTCATTTATTGATACATCATATCATCATATCGAGTTGATTTTCATGTCATTGAGAGCCCGAGAGACTGGAGACTTTGAGTGTTATCTCTGTGATCGGACTGCACGCCGCAACATGTTTTATTTATTTATGTCTGAAACTGGCTTACTATAGTGCTTGGGCTGAAGGAGCCCCTCCGGAGTCTGCACCCCCCATAGTGAGCGCAATTTCTTTATATTAGGATGGAGTTCCCTTATTTATTTATATTAGGGATGGAATTCCCTAGGCATGGAGTTACCTTATTTATTTATATTTGGGATGGAGTTCCCTAAGCATGAAGTTGCCTTATTTTACTTATACTTAGGATAGAGTTCCTTGAGCTAGATTGGCCTTGTACAGTACTGAGTGATTGACTATCATATATATATATATATATATATATATATATATATATATATATGGAGTTTCCTTGACTGGAATGGCCATATACAGTACTGAGTGGTAGATCGCATACAGCATATACATTGGCATGTAGATATAGAGATGTCACATTCCTCATATCATTCAGCATTGATCTATTTTACTTGTACTTTAACTGTTGAATTTGAAAGCATGCCTACATGTCTGTACTGTTATTTCTATACTGGACTATACCTGTTGATTAGTCACTACTTTCAGCTCAAAAGTTAGCCTTGTTACTTATTGAGTACATGTGGTCGGTTGTACTCATACTACACTTTTGCATCTTGCGTGCAGATTTCTGATGCTGATGTAGCTGTGTATGCGGAAGCTGGATTTGAAGATGTACCTGTGTTCCAGTCATTACTGCCTCTTGTTCATGGTAGCTTTAGGATTTTTAATCTGTTCATGTATACTTCAAATAGGTGACATATTTTTTTAATTTCATACCAGTTTTGTAAATTCTAATCTAAGAAGCTCATGATTTGTACTACCAGTCCTTGAGGAGTGTATCTGAGTCAGTTAAATATTAATTGAATCGGATTATTGTTATTTGACTTACCTAGCGGGTAGGTTAGGTGCTATCACGGCTAGTTGAATTTTGAATCGTGACAGAATCTAAGACATTTGAAATCCAAAACATCTTATTAAAGATGGATGAGTCTATCCATCCAAATTACAACCTTGATAATCATGAGATTTATTCAAATTAGATGAATACAAGTAAACTCTTTCCGATTTGGTATGCGAGTAATTTATTTTTTTTTCTCCTTATCTAGTCTATTTTAAGTTAAGAGAAGAAAAATCATCAACTATATTATTGACCAGACAATAATTGTAGTTAATTGCATATTATCTAAATTCAACATTTAAATTATTTATTATAATTAATTTTTGTTACCTTTGTGTCATTTTATTTTAATTGTTGTCCTTTATTCGACTTTGAAATCGATTGTATTTTATAGAACTCACTTAAACAACCTTACATCAAGATGAATAATCATTTTCGTAAAATTAAAATTAAAATTTTTTAATTCGTAAGTGAAAGCTCTCTTTTTCAATCGATAAACAAAAACCTAATGCATCATAAAATAATAGCATCAAGGCCATTTTTTCTTGCTACCAAGTATCTTTCTTTATAAATGAAAAATCGTAAATCAATACTAGCATTGTCCAATTATCACAAGACATATTAATGTTTCTTAGGGCATTTTGATTACAAAGTATAGCCAACCTATAATACATATATTTTTCAAAATAAATTTAACAAAATATTAACTAGTCCAATTCCTTATTAGCCAAGTTTTCCTAGACTAAGTCCTTCTATCTCAAGTAAGAACCAAGTCAAATATGCATGAATCAATGTTTGCAACCATTAATTCTAGAAATAATGCATAACAAGGCTAAATAATAAGCATCCAATCTAAACAAGCACTAAATTAATAACTTATAAGGTTTATACACTAGGGTTGGGTCACATCCCTAGAGAAAATCTAGCTACTCATGCTAAGAAGTGAAGAAAACAAACAAGAAGAAGTAATTAAAGTCATAAAATAAGATTAAATTGATAAAACTAATGATTCTTCACCCAAAATAGTCACAACTTTCCCAAAATAGCAAAAGATAACCGCTACAGCTGATTACAATTCAAAACTTTCCTTAAAAAAGTGTCTCCCGTCTATTTATAGTATCCTGAAATTTGTTGACAAAAATGCCCTTCGGAAAGATCTGCGGCCGCACAATTCCATGTGCGGTCCGCACTTTTCTTCTCTTCTTCAGTTGGAGTAATTTTGTAGCCGCACAATTCCATCCGCGGCTGCACTTCAGCTTTCGCGGCCGCATTTTTCCATCTGCAGCTGCACTTTGGCAAGGCTTCTCACTTGGTCGTTTTGTACTTTCTCTGAACTTTTGAAATCTTGTCAGTGCGACCAATGTTTGCGGCCGTACAATTCAATGTGCGGACCGCACTTCTTCAAAATCCTCTGAACCTCCAGGTGCCTATTCTGCGGCCGCACATGCATTTCTGCGGAACACTTTCTTCTGCGGTCGTAGAATTACTTTTGCGGACCGCACTTTGGCTTGCTTTGCTCATTCTTGCCTTTTGAGATGGATTACTCCTTTTTGAGTTATATTTCTTCGTTAATGTCCAATCCTCCAATATGCCTGCAATTTGCACAATTTCATTAGTTTTGGGAACAAGAATCAACACTTTCAGACTAAAATTAAAGCAAGAAAGTATTAATACGTGGTTAAAATCCACTCTTATCACCCATGCCAACCTCAGTCAAGCAAGTTCATCCTCTCAGCCGACTAAGAACAAGGCTAATTAGCATGTTTTGTTCTTTATGTGGTGCTAAGTTTATTTTGATGTCTAGTGTAATTTTTGAACAATAGAACTGCAACCAAACCGTTAAGGTTTTTATGGGAAGCTATTATATGTTATGCTTAATGTTGCTGAAGACAAAAATCTAGTCTTTAATGTTGATAAAGACAAAACAACTATTACGTGTTCGTTTTGATGTACTTTCTTAAGTGTGAGATGGTATTTTCAGGTGGTAGTCTTTAATGAATACCTTTCGCAGTTTGTGATTATTCTTTATATAGTATTTCTTGAAGGCATTTATATAGCTTTTATATACCATGGATATCAGGAGTTTTATATAGCTTGATGATATAGATTGATCACCAGGTGATAGTCTTTAATGAACGATAATTGATATAACTTGACGACATGTGCTTTTATATTGCAAATCTTACTTCCAAACAGAACATGCTGATGGAAAACTTAGACTTTCTTTGTTGAGTGATGGTATTAACATTCGTAACCCTGATAGTTATGAAGCTTTGAGTATGCTTAAATAATGGAAAAGAATCAAAAATAGCAAGAAAAGACCAAGTCCATGGGAAAATGGAAGAAAAGTTGAAGTTTGAGTTGAAGATTCTGCATAGCCTTGCATAGGCAAACTTGCGTAGGCTACGTAGAGGAAGAACCTGAGAAATGAAACTTTAAGGACATTCTGCTGTTGCCTACACAGGTTGCGTAGCCTACACAAATATCCTATGCAGAAGAAAAATCTAAAATGTTCAAACTTGCGTAGGCTACTCAATTAGCCGACGCTTATGCATCTAGCCTAAAGTGTGGAGCCATTTTGGGTGGCCATTTCCTGAATGCTACTGTAATACTTAGCAAAAAAGCTTTCGTTTGGAGCTTAATACAACTTGATAGATGAGTCTCATCATCAAATCACCATACTATGATCATATAATGAACATCTTAGTAAGCTTATAGAAATAATCAAAACATAACGTCTGCACAAATAAACTCACTACCATTACCAACAACATCAACAAATGGTATGGTAGAATAACTCTTTTTCATTAACACAAAGCATTACACTTCAATAAGCATCAAAAGGATTATACTTGCAACAAGGGTGAAAAGAACCTAACTACTAAGTTAGATGGTTCATAGACCATTTTACAAGTTTTTACCAGCCTTTGGTGTCAAACATAATCACCTTGAATACAATTACGACTAATACCAAAATTATCAATCACCTCCAATTTCTTTGATTTCTACTTGCCTTCATGAATGCATCGAACGTCTTTTTCATTTTAATCAGCCCCAAGATAACATCTTTTAAGTGATATGAAGTAGGAGGATCAAACCATACAAAGCATTTACACCCCGTATCGTAATCCTTTTAGAAATAAGAAGACTTCAGCGTTAAAAACTCAGAAAAATTAATTGAACTAGATTTTTAATACTAAGCTTACCTCATAGAATCTACACCTATAAAAATGATGACCGGGATTATCGATGCTCCACGAAATTACTAGCACAACTTCTTCACCGCAACGACAAATATGCTTAAAATTACGCATTAGACAACAACCCTAAGATTTTTAATTTTAGGTGAAAAATCAAAGAAAGGGTTCAAGATTAACAATTACACTCTAATTTAAAGATGAATTATACAAGATAAAGAAGATCGAGGAAGAAGAAGAAGAAGAAGAAAAAGCTTTGAAGCTAATGGCTGAGAAGAGATAAATCAAGGGCTGCAATATGGTCTACACACGGGTTGAGTCTTGAAGACCCATTTTAATGTAAGGGCCAAAAGTGCCCTTAAGATCGATTTTGTATCGTTGATATTTGTCAGCTACTTTTTAATAAAGACTTCCACGCGCTCTTGTATTCGTGTTTACACGTATAAAGTCTTGGTCAACTTTGGGGGTCTTAGACACACTTGAGAAAGGTTGGATGTGTAAAAGTTTACACGAGTTTATTAGGTGTGTAATAGGTATTTGCTTACAAGGTTGATGGGTCAACTATGTATTTTGCCAATTCATAGCTTTGGCATCCTCGTGCCAAGGACGAGTTCAAATTAAATATCGATGAAGCCTATAGAGCAAAAAAGAATTCCAATGAAATTGATGGCGTCATAAAAATGACAAAGAAAGGTTTAAACTGAATATTGATGGATCCTATAGCGAAAAAATTTCATTGTGAAATTAATGGCATCATCAAATATGACAAGAAAAATTGGCTTGTGGGTTTGTGCCCAAGGATATGACCTAGAGCTCGTTTTGATTAGCTGATTGTAAATGGTTGATAACCTTGAAGTGTTGAAAAGCATTTTTAAGTGATGAATTTGGTTTTTTAAATAAACATTTATGTATTTGGATAGGCGTGCTAAAATTGATAATAAGCAATTGATGTGTTTGCGAGAAAAGTGCTGATAAGTTGTTCTTTTGTTAAAAAGACTAAAATAACCTTAAAACATTACAAAATTTATAAATGAAAAGGTTTTTATGTAAATAAAAGGATGAAAAATGAATAAGGAATAAAGAGAATTAGGAAATGTATTTTGGAAAATATATCTTGTGAATTAAGAAATATTATTAAGGATAAACTAGTAAAAATCTAATCAAATTAAAAGTGCTTATAAGCTGAAAATCTACAAGTTGGGGGTAACCAATTTATGACTTATGACCGATTTTAGCATATAAAGCACTTGACTTATAAGCACTTTGGGTGTTTAACAAACACGTAGATACGCCAAAAAATTTTGATAAGCCAATTCGACAAGTTTATAAGCTTAGCCAAACACCCTCCTAGTGGTGAATCAACTAAGTTAAAAACCTAAGGCTGCAATCCATTTCTATTCAAGCTTTGGAAGATAGAATTATCTGATATTTGCTGGTGAAAACTAATAGGTATCCTATAAAATTAGTCGAGGTGCAAATAAATGATACATAGGTAATAAAACTATTAGAACATGGGTATCCAACTTACGGCACTCTTATTCGTGAATGAAGGTTGTTTAATTAATGCTCCAAGTATTTCAAGTTGGGAAGGTGATGCTCAAGCATAATTTCCAAAATTAAGGGAAATAAAGTTGCTCATCTTTTGGCTAAGAAAGCTTTCAAGTAGTCCAATATAAATAGGTTATCGCATCCTCTTATATTCGCTGAAAGCTCTCTGCAATCAAATAAAGTAAGTCTAATTAAAGGGTTTGAACTAGAGATAGGAAAAACCCGACTTGAGCTCATATCAATTAATTGAATTGATATCCAATTGAACTTGAGAAAGCCAATTTGAGCATAACCGCTCTATAATCGAGAGGTATTGAGTGGGTAATTGAGAGTTGACAGTTATAATACACCCCGATCAACAAGACATGCATTAATGTGATTTACCCATTAGGTTTGCACTTAGGCGAATGTTACATCCCTAGGCTTTTTCTCATTTGATTAAAAACATCAAAAATAATTAATCGCTTTCTATTTTCTTCTATTTAGTTTAATTTGTTAGTGTTAACTTCGGAATTAGAAAACAAACACCCTTTGTTGGAAGCGCAATTGAGTTGTTTCATGTACTCTCATCAAGTATCAATCCTAACACCCCTTACAAACTCTATGTGAAATTCGACCCCGACTCTTGTTAGGTACTATAATATCGACGACTGTTTCTACTCACTATTGAGTGCGGATTGGACGTGGATTAATTTTTGGTAATCACTCTATAACCGAGAGGTATTGAGTGGAAAATTGAGAGTTATAACGTACCCTGATCAACAAAACAAGTACTAATGTGATTTACTAATTAGGTTAGCACCTAGGCGAAGGTTACATCCCTAGGCTTTTTTCCATTTGATTAAATCATCAAAAATAATTACTCGTTTTCTAGTTTCTTCTATTTAGTTTAAATTTGTTAGCATTAACTCCGGAATTGGAAAACAAACGCCTTTTGTTGGAAGCGCAATTGAGTTGTTTCACGTACTCTTATCAAGTATCTACCCTAACACCCCTTACAAACCCCCTGTGGAATTCGACCCCTGACTCTTGTTGGGTACTATAATATCAACGACCATTTCCACCCACTATTGAGTGCGGATTGGACGTGGATCAATTTTTGGCACCATTGCTGGGGAGTTTATGTGGTGTTAGCTATATGTTTGAGTGTGTTCTTGAAATATTTTCTTTCCCTTCCGTATTACTAACTTGTTGAAGAAATCGTAGCTACAAAATGGTGAACAATAAGCTCGGAAATATGCCATTGAGTGAGTTGGACGGCGAGGAAGAATAACTAGATGATGTACCTTAAGTTCCACAACCAAACCATCGAGGCTGAGGTTAACAAGACAACGTGCCCCCACCACCCCCACCTCCACCACCACAACCACAAGCGGTACAACATCGAATTTTGCCCAACGAAGATTATGCAAGTGTAATAGTTCCCCCTTGCATTAGGGCGGAAACTTTTAAATTACCAATGTGATGCTCACTGTGCTAGAGCAACGAGTCTTTTTCACTTGTACACCAAATCAAAATACCTATAAACATTTGAAGGGCTTTGTGGATACGTGTTGGAGGAGCAAGAAAACAAATGTTTTCGAGGATGCTTTGATGCTAAGGCTTTTTCCCTTCTCTCTACGGGGTAAAGCTTTAGATTGGTTAGAACGCTTGCCTAATCATTCGATACATACTTGGGATGAATTGGCGGCAAAGTTTATCACTGAGTTTTTCTCTCCCAGACACATGGATACTTTTAGGGATGAAATATTGGCTTTCAAGCAAGAGCCAAATTTTGGGAGAGGTATCGGACAATGGTGAAAGAGTGCTCCAACAATAATATGACCGAAAACATGATCAAATAAACTTTCTACCGTGGTATTAATACTACGAACCAATGTATGGTCAATCAGTTGGCCGGTGACAACTTTATGACAACACCTTATGCGGAGGCATGTGAGATTCTTGATCAGATGGCGGAAACGTCGTCGGCTTGGCAATCACGAGCCAATGTTCCACAAGGTGATCCCAACATGATTCACCTCCATAAAGAGTTGCAAGACCATGGTCAAGCCATTGCCGAATTGACAACAACCATGACTCAACTTGCAAAGGCCAAACTTAATCAAGTTCAAGCTCCTAAGCAAGTTCATGCTATGGAAGGGGTAAATATGTTGGTTAACAAGAAAAGGACCAAGGGTCCACAAATGCAAACCCAGTGGAGAATTATGTGCAAGATGATGGTAGTTTTGATTAAGATGATTATTATCATGAGCAAGAAGAAGATGTTCAATATGTGAACAACCACCAAGGTCAAAGGAACAACTTCCAAGGCTCCAATCAATAATAATGGCGACCACAAAATAATCAAGGCAATTGGAGTTCTAATAATAAACGCAATTAGCACCAACGTTTTAAAAGGCGTGGGCGTAAAGCAAGGTGTTTTACATATGCCTCAGCGTGGCGTAAGCCCCGAGGCACGGGGCATAAGCCCCATAGGTATTTAATTTTTAATATTTTTAAAATTATATAATTACAAAAAATATTTATAAACATGTAAAATTACATAAAAATTGAAGAAAACTATAAATATGTGAATATATATATAGATGTGCTTCATCCCCATAAAAAACTAGTCAAAACAATCTATTATAAGCTACTTACAAGCACAAGTAACTTGAGTCGAAAATAATAAAGTTTTGTACATGGAGGAACAAAAAGGATAACTAACCTACAATTTGAACTTTGAACTTGCTGCTATGAAGGAGAATGATGTTCTCTTTGTAAACCAAAAATTGAATATTCGTTGCTTTTGGGAGATATTAGCAGACTAGCAGATAAGATAAAGAATTGGGAAAGACCATGAATTAGGGATTCAATCAATAAAAAAGGTCTTGACTTTTAAATTTAATACATTTCAGTTACTTTTTAAAACTTTTGAGTAATTACAAGCCGACTATTGAGAATTTGGGTATTGTATGAAAAAGTCTCTGGGGCTTACGCCTCACTATAAAAATGCTCCCCGAACGCCCGGGCGTACGCCTCTTGAGACTTTCACCCCACACCATCGCCTCGGGACTTTTTTGGTGCGCCTCGCCCCAGGACTCGCCTCGAAAACTCCTTTTAAAACTCTGATTGGCACCACAACAACAACCAAGAAAATTAGAGTGGAAACAACCAAGGAAATTGGGGAGGCAACAATCAAGGTGGTTGGGGAAATAATCAAGGAAATCGGGGGTCGATTTTTCAAAAGCCCCCAATGTATCAACAACCTAGAAACCCACCTCTTTATCCTTCCCATGGTGCAAGTTCTTCAAACAATGAGATGGACCGTATTAAAAATATGTTTAATCAAATGATGAAAAAGAATGCCGATTTTTATGCCCAGCTTGCCTCACACAACACATCAATCTATAATCTTGAAGTTTAATTGGGACAAATCTATCAAGCTCTTAATACTCATCTTAAGGGTGCACTACCAAGTGATACGGTAGTGAACCCAAAGGGTGGTAACAATACGGGGCATGCTATGCGGTTATCACAAGAAGTGGTTGTGGCGGGAATGCACCCACATCAAGTGAAAGGCGACTTGTGGATGATGACCAAGTAATACAAGAAAAGGATATCCCAAACAATGATATTCAAGCAAATGATGAGGTTCGGATTGACATTGATGAATAGTGTTGAAGAGACTCAGAGGAGGTGAACCCGTCTAGGGAGTACATCATTGACATACCAGAGCTGGCAGTGTAAAAGGCTAAGGCACCATTGCCTAAGCCTCGACCTCCCTATCATCAAAGACTTGACAAGAAAAATGGTGAGAATCAATTCAAGAAGTTCATTCAAATAATGAAGAGTCTCTCTATTGATGTGCCATTAGTAGGGGCTTTGGAACAAATGCCCGGTTATGCAAAGTTTATGAAAGATCTTGTGACCAAGAAGCGGTCAATGAATTTTGAAACTATCAAGGTCACTCATCAAATGAGTGCAATTATTCATTCCATGGCTCCTAAGTTGGAGGATCCCGATGCTTTCACGATTCCTTATACAATTGGGAGTGCAAATTTTGCTAAAGCTCTTTGTGATCTTGGGGTGAGTATCAATTCGATGCCCTATTCGGAGTTTAAAACTTTGGGAATTAGGAAACCAAGACCCACATCTATGAAGTTGCAAATGGTCGATCGTACCATGAAGAAGCATTGGGAGTGATTGAAGATATTTTGGTCCGAGTTGATAAGTTCATTCTTCCGGCGGACTTCGTTATTCTAGATTGTGAAGTTTATTATGAAGTGCCTATCATTCTTGGGAGACCTTTTCTTGCTACGTGTAAGGCTCTTTGTGATGTGGAAGCCGGAGAACTCACTTTTCGGGTTGGTGATGAAAAAGTGGTATTCCATATGTGTAAGTCTATACGACAACCAATTAGCAATGAAGTGTGTTCTTTTATGAAGTTTGTGACCAGTGTTATTATTGATGATATAAGTGCTACAATCAATGTTGGTGACAGTTGGAAGCCGTTTTCCTCAACTTTGATGATGATGAGATGGATAGTTTCATGGAGTGTGTGAATTCTTTGAAAGGAATGGAGTAGTTCAACTATGCACCCCGAAAATTATCTTTGGATCTTGAGAATAGGAAGGCTTCTCCTGCAAAGCCTTCTATTGAAGAGCTACCTACTTTAGAGTTGGAAGTCATTGCCTCCACACCTTTGGTATGAATTTTTTGACCCTTGTTCTACTTTACCAATTATTCTTTCCTCTTGTTTGACTAACGTGTAGGTTGATTCCATATTGGCGGTGTTACAAAAGAGGAAGAAGGCTATTGGGTGGACTTTGACAGATATTCGGGGTATAAGCCCCCATTTTGAATGCATAAGATCAAGTTGGAGGATGTTGCTAAACTGTCCATTGAACATCAAAGAAGACTCAATGAAGCTATGCAAGAAGTGTCCATGAAGGAGATTATCAAGTAGTTGGATACCGGGGTTGTCTATCCCACCTCTAATAGTTCATGGACCTCTAAGATTCAATGTGTCCCAAATAAAGGGGGTATGTCGGTTGTTACCAATGATAAGAATGTTGATTCCCACAAGAACAACGACCGGTTGGAGAGTTTATATGCATTATCGTAAACTCAACAAAGTCACAAGAAAAGATCACTTTCCACTTCCTTTCATAGATCAAATGCTCGAAGGTTTAGACGGCTGTGCTTTTTATTATTTTCTTGATGGGTACTCGGGCTACAACCAAATTCTTATTGCTCCAGAAGATCAAGAGAAAACAACCTTTACATGTCTTTATGGTACTTTTGCTTTCAAGAGGATGCTTTTTGGTTTATCCAATGCACCAACGACTTTTCAACGGTGTATGATCACTATTTTACGGATATGGTGGAGGACTACCTTGAAGTCTTCATGGGTGACTTCTCGGTGGTTGGGGTTCTTTTGATGATTGTCTTGCAAATTTAGACAAAGTGTTGGCTAGGTGTGAAGAGACCAATTTAGTGCTCAATTGGGAGAAATGTCATTTCATGGTTGAGGAAGGCATTTTCCTTGGCCATAAAATCTCAAGGTATGGAATCGAAGTTGACAAGGCGAATATTGAGGTAATTTCTAAGCTTCCACCCCCAACTTCGGTGAAGGGTGTGCGGAGTTTCTTAGGCCATGCGGGTTTCCATCGGTGCTTTATCAAAGATTTCTTTAAAGTGGTGAACTCATTGTATGAGCTCCTTGAGAAGGATGCCAAGTTCCATTTCAATGATGATTGTATGAGTGCTTTGAACATTGAAGCTCAAGTTGACAACCACTCTTATCATTACCGCTCCAAATTGGAGCTCACCTTTTGAACTCATGTGTGATGTAAGTGACGTAGCGGTTGGGGCTGTTTGGGGCAATGTATCAACAAAGTTTTTCATCTGGTATACTATGCTAGTAAGACCATGAATAGTTCACAAGTCAATTACACAATTATGAAGAAAGAGCTCCTTGCTATTGTGTGTGTAATTGAGAAGTTATGCCCGTACTTGATGGGTGCCAAAGTTATTGTCCACATGGATCATGCGACGTTTCGCTATCTTATGAGCAAAAAGGAATCTAAATCTCGGTTGATGATATGGATGCTCTTGTTGAAAAAATTTGACATTGACATTAAAGACAAGAAGGGTAGTGAAAACCAAGTGGCAGACCACTGGTATTGTTTGGAGGAGGAGTAGAGGCCACATGATGGCCTTGAAATCAATCACTCTTTCCCCGATGAGCAACCTTTGGCACTATCAATGAAAGAGGTACTGTGATTTGAGGATTTGGCAAATTTTCTTGTGAGTGGTATCATTTCGGATGAGTTCTCTTCAAACCAAAGAAAGAAGCTCAAAAGAGATTGTCATGATTATTATTGGGACGAACCATACCTTTTCTAGATTTATACGGATGGGGTTATTAGAAGGTGTGTACCAGAAGAAGAGCAAAGTAATATTCTTGGCGCTTGTCATTCTTCGTCATATGATAATCATCATGGTGGAGCAAGAACGGCGGTAAAAATTCTAAGTTGTGGTTTCTACTGGTCGACTCTTTACAAGGATGCAAGTGATTTAGTCAGAAGATGTGATGGATGTCAATAGGCCGGTGGAATTTCAAAGAAAAATGAGATGCCTCTCACAACCATCTTAGAGATTAATATTTTAGATGTTTGGGGCATTAACTTTATTGGCCCTTTTGTGAGTTCTTGTGGAAACACTTACATCTTGGTCGCGGTGGATTATGTGTCCAAATAGGTTGAGGCCACCGCCTTACCCACCAATGAGGCGAGAAGTGTAGTGACTTTCCTGAAGAAGAATATTTTTACAATATTTGGTACTCCACATGCAATCATAAGAGAAGGAGGGTCACACTTTTGCGACAAGTCTTTTGACACTTGACTTTGCAAGTATGGTGTTACTCACAAGGTCACAACCCCCTATCATCCACAAGCTAGTGGTCAAATGGAAGTCTCCAACTGGGAGATAAAGAGTATCTTGTCTAAAACGGTGAATGCAAATCAGACGGATTGGTCCAAGAAGTTTGATGATGTGTTATGAGCTTATAGGACGGCTTACAAAATACCTATCTGAATGTCTTAATACCGGTTAGTGCTCGGAAAAGCTTGTCATCCTCCGGTGGAACTAGAGCATAAGGAAATGTGGGCCTTGAAGAAATTAAATCTTGATTGGGATGTAGCCACTAACTTGAAGGTTGCACACTTGAATGAATTGGATGAGTTCCGGTACCATGTATATGAGAGTTCGTTCTCATACAAAGAAAAGATGAAATATCTTCATGACAAGTACATTTGGAGCAAAGAGTTCAAGGCTGGTGATCTTGTATTGTTGTTAAACTCAAAGTTAAGAATGTTTCCCGAAAAGCTCAAGTCCAAGTGAAGTGGTCCGTTTGAAATTGTTGGTGTGACACCCTTTGGTGCTTTGGATTTGAAGAACAAGAACAATGAAATATTCCGAGTCAATGGCCACCGGGTGAAGCACTACTTGGGAAAAGTTGGAGAGAGCCACGTGGTGGGGGTCATTTACTTCACTTGAGGATGCTTTGACATGGCGTCATGCCGGTATGTTAAATCAAGCGCTTATTGGGAGGCAACCCAAGTTCTTTTCCTTTTTATGGTTAGATGCTCTTTTTTGTTTTTAACTTGATTTGAAGTATGTTGCAGGGTCGAGTGTTAGATGAAAGAAGGGCGGACAAAATTGTGTAAGTGAAGAAGAAATTGCGGACCACACTTTTCAATTGTGCAACCGCAGAATTTAAGTTGCCATCATAGAAGACTTTGTGCGGCCGCAGATTTCATCTGCAGACCGCACTTCATGAAGCTAAACGAGACGTCAAATGACAAAGTATCTGAACTTTTTCCATGATTGTGTGGGGAAATTGTGCGACCGCAAGGAGAATTATGCTACCACATTTGAAATTGCGCGGACCACACATGAAGCAGACCACTAAAGGCCAGGTAAAGGAGTACGGACCATACTTGGAATTGTTCGGCCGCACTCAGCCCTTTTCCCTCTTAATAACTCTAAGTGTAAATAGAAGTTTACGCCTCATTTTACACTTTTAACCTTCTTAAAAATTCACTGTTATTCTGAGAGCTTGCCTGAGGACTTCATACTCTCAAGCACACACACCCATTTGCACTCACAAGATCTTGCACACTCACATCATATGGTACAATTTATTTCATGTTGAATTTTTGTGTTATTTTGATTTTGCATTTTTAGTTTCTTTTTAGGCCATATGTTATTATATTTCAACCATGTATCCAGTGGGTGGAATTGTACCGGGTAGTTATTGATATGCTAGAATGGGTTGGTTAGTTGAATCTTATGTGTATACCATGTTGCCGATTAGATTTGAACATGTATTTGCAAAACCTAGGTAAAATATTGTTCGTTAATTTTTGAAATTTGCGGCCACACTTGAATTTTTGCAGTCCACAGTTTGCTGAAAATGGTGCCTGGGTGAAGGAAAGTGTTTCTGCGGCCGCATTTTAATTGTTCGAATTGCAAAATTCCTGGAGAGGCCGAACATTGGCATCAACTTTCAATCAAAGAGTTATCTTCTAAGAATGCAGATGTGCGGACCGCACTTATAATTCTGTGGCCGCACATTGGCATCACACTGTCCTTCAGAAAAGAGGCATCCGAGCCTCTGAACTTCTTTGACAGAAATGCAGCCGCACTTGAAATTGCGTGGTCCGCACTCTCATTCTGCGGGATGTACACCAAAATTTGAGGATGCACATTCCCATTTATGCACCATGTTTATTCCTCTGTAACCCTATTACTTCTAAATTGTTCTCCCTTGCTTACTTGAGTGTTAACTGGGTTGAATTATGATTTACAACTGACAATTCTCTTTGTGTTGTTACAGACAATGGTTCGATCACGAGGACACGACGAATCCTCCAAGGGAAGAGGAGAGTCTTCAAGGGATCAGGGCAGAGGTGCCTTGCCCCCAAGTGTGCCAAAGACAATACGGAAGAAAGCTATAGCAACATCAGGTAGCGGGAAGGGTGCAGACCTCTCCGAGTCTAGCTCTTATGCCCCGTCCAGGGAAGCCTCCGAGGAAAATTGAGTATCTATTCTGGAGGAGCACACAACTGAGCAGTCCAGGCCATAGGGGCAATTTGAGCCTTTGGATGTGCCTTCCATATCTCACAACACTTCCCAAGTTTTGGAAAGTGCTAGCCAGGAGTCCGAGGCAGCTGCTACAAGGTCTGGTTCTGGTGACGTTCCTAATAATGGGAGAGGGGGAGAAGGTACATCTGCCAGTTTAGCTCCGACAAAGAATAAGGATGCTTGGGAGGATAAATTTGTGAGCCTACCGGCTTTCTCTGACTTTTGGATGTGGTGGCCATTGAGGTCGTTGACTCATGAGCGGTAGTTTTTATTGAAAGGTCTTAACAAGTATAATCCCGCAGTTCTGGAGCAGTTCACAAAGAGAAAGGGATGGATGCTATTTACAGAGAAGGTAGTGGATGTCAAGGAGCACTTTGTCCGCGAGTATTATGCCAACACTTCACGTATTCGCAAAGGGACAAAGGTAAACAAAGTGTGCAACCTCAAGCTAAAATTTGATTGGTACACGTTGTACGCGTACTTGGGATTTGAGAATTTGGAGCCGAAGGAGTATTTAGAGAAGTTGGCCTTGAAAGAAGAGGTCAGGTTGTGGCTTGCAAAGATTTTAGCACCGAGGTCACCTCCATCATTGATTACTGCTGGGAAGTATCTATTCTCCGGAGCATGATGAGTTATGAGGAAAAAGGTTGGCAAACCTTTGTATGTAGCAGGCTTGACCCGAGCCAGAATGAGAACAATCTACATGTTCCTCGAGTTGTTTTGGTGGAATCTATCATGGCCGGGTACTCGATCAATGTAGGTGCCCTGATGTCGGCCAATATTTCCCTAGCGGCATAGCAAAGTAACATCGGTTACCCCTACCCTAGCACTATTACTGAGTATCTGACAAATGCGAAGCTAAAGACCAGGACGTTTGATACAAAGGTAAAGCTGGAAGGGCCGTTTGAGTGGTACAGGTTGCAAGGTCTGAGTAACTTGAAGAAGAGTTCTCAGCCTTCTACTATTGTTGGCAAGTCTGATGAGTCAGTAGTGGTGGTTTCTGATACAGGTGATATTTCACCCATATTAGCTGAGCCTTCTACCAATGCAACAGCTGCTATGCCTGAGCCGCCATCTTCAGCTCCCTCTACAGCTCCTTCTGTAGCTCCTAAGGCAGTCCCTACTCCAGCTCTGAGGCCGGTGCCCATGCCTGCATGTCCATTTTTTGCTCTGCGAGTCTCCCAGACATTGTCTAGTCTCAACAACTAGATGCAGACAACTACTTCAAAGCTATCTAAGATCTCCAGTGCTGTTGCAGGGGAGTCATCCACACATGCACCCAGGGAGCCCACTGAGAAGCTGGGCAAGATCTTGGACAATTAGAAGGTAATTTTGGACACACTGGTGCAGCATGGCTCTGTGGTTGAGGGGTTGACCAAGCAGGTGAAGAATATGCGGAAGTACCAAGCCAGCAACAAGTCAACGGATGAGCTTCGGGCTGAGGTGACTCGGCTAGCTATAGCTGGGGATTTTCCTTTTGATATGTTGCTTGACCCATCCCAACCCGCCCAGATCCATCTACATAGGATGCTCCAGCTGACCAGTCTGAGGAGCTATGCTTTGCCGCCGACACTGCTGACACGGTGAATGCGATGTTTACCACTCCAGCCACTCCCGGATTTGATGATGATATTCGGTTGGCTGAGCCAATATAGACTGATGTTGCTGGGGACACAGATATGTCCAAGGACACTTAGGGAGTTTCTTCGCCCTCTCTACTTTTGCTCTTATTTTGTTAAGCATTTGGGATAATGCTTACTTTTG
>MCJB01047993.1:5292-38518 GCA_002018475.1 Nicotiana obtusifolia | reverse complement strand
GGGGGGGGGGGGGTGGAGATTATTTGATGATACATTTGGATACATTTGGAATGTAATAATAGGATGATTCTGTTTTCTTTTCATTTTATCGATCTTTAGTAGTTATTGCTTTCATTAGCTTCTTTATTTGATTACTTTGATTCTGTTTATGTTAGTAGTTTCCTTTTATGTTAGTAGCTTTTATGTTTTTCATAGTAGTGTGGATAATAAGCCTTTGGTTTTCTTAATGTCAGGGTTTTTTCCAAATGTAATCTTTTGTGTGAATCGGGTGAATTTTCCTGAGGATGGATGGTGCGACAACTTTCTTAAGGGAATGAGTCTGTTTTGTGTTTAGGTAATGATAATAGTAGTAGTAATGAATAAAAGTCCTAATCAAGTCATTCTCTAAAAAGAGTTATTCATGCTTCATTTGGCACCAACACACTTAACTGTGTGCTTATGGTTTGAAACAAGGTTTTTGAAAGAAAATAGCTCTAGTTAGTGACTTTGAGATTCTTGAGTTGGCTTTGATAATCATTGAATGGTTAATTGGACCATAGTGATCTTTAACTTGATTGTGATCCTTGTAGGCCTTAGAATCTATCCTCTTTTTTACGCTCTAGTTGATGAGAGATGAGGTGATTTTTGTTGCTAGTCCATGTATTTGAGTGGATGGTCTAGAACTTGCCCCAAATGTGTTTCAAGGCGAAATTCTAGGTTTTCTTGGTTTAGAAGTTGATTGTAGGCTTCCCTTGGTCCGTTTGAGGTTTCTATTGCCACCTAATGCTTGTTATCCCTAGTCAACCCCTTTGAGCCTTCAGTCTTTCTTTATTGGTAATCATGCTATAAGCCTTTACCCGTTTTGTCTATAATCCTCTCATGGCACCCGGATCTTCCTTAACACTCTTATGAAATAAGTGGCTTAAGGTATAAGTTTGGGGGGGGGGGGGGAGTTGAGGAATCTAAAAGAGGTATCAAGACACCAAAAAGAGAGAAGAAATGATCTCTATGAAAAGGAATACAAGAAAAGAAAAGAACAAAAGAAAAATGCCAAAAAGAGAATAAGAAGGAAGGTTGATGAAATCAAAAAGAGGCAACTATCTCTAGTATGAGCATCAAGGGAGAAAAAAAATTAAATGAACAAGAAAGAGTGATGTCAAGTCTCTCTAACCCCCAAGAAAAATAAATGCCTCAAAAGGTTGGTAAATGTGAGCCAATAAATAAAAATGTGGAGTGCTTAAGGAAGATGTAACCACTTATCCCATATGGTATCCTACCATAATCCAAAAGGCCTTCATTACAACCCGAAAGAAGTCCTACTTGTTTCTGAACTGAGTGAGCTTACATTAGTGGAGATCTAAATGAGGTGCAAGCCTATGGTACTTGAAGCTTTGCTTGTGACATTCCTTTGTGAGAGAAAATTGAACCTTTCATTGATCCAGAAATTGAGTGCTAATTCTTGAAATGAGCATGGCAAAATGAAAGCTAGAGGAGGAAGAGTTTGGAGTCCACCATGATTTGCATAATAGAACAAGAGTCCTTGATGAGGAAGTAAATTCTTGAAGCTCAAATGTCACATTAGAGTTATATGCACATAATATATGGTTTATCACCTTGTTGAAAATGCATGAGTCTTGTGGGTAATTGTTAGTCCCAGCTGAGTATTGGCTTACAATTGACTCTTTGAAATGACCTTTCACTTTGAGGAGGTGGGAACTAATCTATTTGCTTGAGGACAAGCAAAGAATTAAGTTTGGAGGAGTTGATAACCGTGGATTTTAACCACTTATTAGTACCTTCTTAGTTTAGTTTTAGTCTGAAAGTATTGATTCTTGTTTCCAAAACTAATAAAATTGTACAAATTGCAGGCATGTTGGAGGATTGGACATTAACGAAGAAATCTAACTCAAAAAGGAGTAATCCATCTCAAAAAGGCAAGAAGGAGCAAAGCAAGCCAAAATGCGGTCCGCAGAAGTAAATTTGTGGCCACAAAAGAAAGTGTGGTCCACAGAAATGCATGTGCGGCCGCAGAATATGCACCTGAAGCTTCAGAGGATTTTGAAGAAGCGCGGTCCGCACATTGAATTGTGCGGATGCAAAAGTTAGTCGCACATACAAGATTTCAAAAGTTCAGAGAATGTACAGAACGACCAAGTGTGAAGCCTTGCCAAAGTGCAGCCGCAGATGGAAAAGTGCGGCCGCAAAAGCTGAAGTGCAACCGCAGATGGAATTGTGCGGCTGCATAATTACTCCAACTGAAGAAGAGAAGAAATGTGCGGCCGCAGAACCTCCCGAAGGGCATTTTTGTCAGCGAATTTCAGGGCACTATAAATAGAAAAGAGACATTTTTTAGAGCAAGTTTTGAATTGTAATCAGCTGTAGAGGTTATCTTTTGCTATTTTCCGAAAGTTGTGACTATTTTGATTGAAGAATCATTAGTTTTATCATTTTAATCTTAGTTTATGATTTTAATTACTTCTTCTTCTTTGTTTTCTTCACTTCCTAGCATGAGTAGCTAGATTTTATCTAGTGTTGTGGCCCAACCCTAGTATGTAAACCTTATGGATTATTAATTTAGTCCTTGTTTAGATTGGGTGCTTATTATTTAGCCTTGTTTATGCACTATTTCTAGAATTAATGGTTGCAAATATTAATTCATGCATATTTGACTTGGTTCTTACTTGAGATAGAGGGACTTAGTCTGGGAAAACTTGGCTAACTTGGAATTGGGCTAGTTAAAGTTTTGGTTAGTCTAATTAAAGGGTTTGAACTAGAGATAGAGAAAACCGGACTTGAAGTCATATCAATTGTTTGAATTAATATCCAATTGAACTTGAGAAAGCCAATTTGAGCATAACCACTCTATAATCGAGAGGTATTGAGTGGGTAATTGAGATTTGAGAGTTATAATACACTCTGATCAACAAAACAAGCATTAATTTGATTTACCTATTAGGTTAGCACCCAGGCAAAGGTTACATCCCTAGGCTTTTTTTCATTTGATTAAAAACATCAAAAACAATTATTCGCTTTCTAGTTTCTTTTATTTAGTGTAATTTGTTAGTGTTAACTTTCGAATTGGAAAATAAACACCCTTTGTTAGAAGCACCATTGAGTTGTTTCACGTACTCTCATTAAGTATCTACCATAACACCGCTTACAAACTCCCTGTGGAATTCGACCCCGACTCATGTTGGATACTATAATATCAACGATCGTTTTTACTAACTATTGAGAATGGATTGGACGTGGATCAATGAGATGCAGCAACTCTTTGGAGTTGCCTTGTTGTAATGGTTGGTTTACCGTTCCACTAGACTCCTTTGATTGGTTTGTAAGCACACTCTAAAATGTTAGCAGAAGACCTCTTTTGACCAATTGCAACCACTCTTTGAATAACACCACCAGACTGCCAAAAAAAAACTTGATTAAAATAATCACAACAAAGTACATAAGTTTAAATTGTGAAATACTTACACGAAAAAGACTTAAACTTTGAGCCATCTTGGAATAGACCAATCCTAGAGCTGCCCCTACCTCTTCCAGCCCCTCTTCCCCTACCATAACCAGTAGCTGGAATATTTGTTCCTGCCTCTGCCTCTAGGAGTAGAATTATGTGCAACAGGTGTAGGTTGTGCAGGAGTAGAACCTGTAACAGGATTAGAAATATTCTGAGCTCTCCCTCTTGTGTAAGAAGCATTTGCAGGAGTAGAACCCGCATGTCTTGGATCCTTCGAGCATCCTCTTTTGTTGTGTCCATAACCACTACAATTTGAGCTGCTCATTTCTATACCCCTCCTTGATAACTTGTCAGATTTAGGATGTTCTATTTCTTCTCTTCTTCTCTTCTTCTCTTCTTCTCTTCTTCTCTTCTTCTTAGGCCTGCCAGGCATCTTTTTAATTGGTGGAGGCTCAATGGGTGAATTGGTAGATGCTGGTCACAATATCATGCTACGCGCTGACTGGATAAAGATTGAATATACTTTCAAGTAAGTACACTTATGGTACCAAGGATATGTAATTAAGAGGCTCAATGTCTTTGAAGTGTATTGCAGTAATTGCATGACCACAAGGGATACCCTTCGACATCCATGACCTGCAGCCGTATGTCTGATTTTGCATATTCACACAATGCTTATATAGGTCGTCCTCAATCTCACAGCCAACTTCACCATTCCACATAACGGTACGCTTCATGGAATGAGCCATATTATCTTGAAACACATTCATAGCAATGGGATATATATCACATATCCATGTGTGTGCAAACTCCGTCAACTTCCTACCCTCTCCATCATCTTCTCTCTTATATCTTCCAACATTATGATAATTGTCTTGTGTCTCTCAGCTAGTATCCATACATTAAAAGTTTCACATATATTGTTGTCAATTACATCACATTTAATGTCACAATTGAAGTATGCTCTTACCCAGGTTTCCTTATTATAAGTGAATAGACTCTCACAAACCCCATTACCAAGCTTGTTCAGGTTATCCATTTGGATATTCAATTCAGCAACACATGATGTTTTTGCATACCTCCAAAAGTATTTTCTTCTTTCCAACCCTCTCCAATTCTTTGACCAGTTTGTTAAAATGTCCCTTGCACACCATCTATGTTCACTGTCAGGCACAAGTTATTGACTGCCTTAAGTATGTCTTGCATATCAAGCACAAGTCAGAAAATGCATTAGTTACATTAGTCATAAAATGCATTAGTTGTATAACAAAAAATATCAAACACAATAGATATTACCTTCAGCATGTCAGACATAATGGTGAGATCTCTACCTTCCTGCAGCATTAAGGCATCAATCAAACACTTGATAAACCAACTCCATGTGAAAGTGGTCTCACACTCTACAATGGCCCAAGCAATTGGAAACATCTGATTATTACCATCTTTAGACACAACTACAAGCAGTTGTCCCTTGCACATTCCTTTTAAGAAACAACCATCTAGACTAATAATTCTTCTACAACCTTCTATCCAGCCGTTCTTCATGGCATAGAAACACACATAAAAGGACTGGAATACATGCTTTCCATCCCTATTATCTACTGCCTTTACAACACAAGTTGTGCCAGGATTAGTCTGTAAAATGACATCCCTATAGTCATACAATCTTTTAAACTCCTTCTGAACATCTCCAATTAATTCATTCAAAATCTTTGTCGTAGCACTATGGACAGTAGACCTACCAACATATATGTCTAGTTCTAGCTTAATCAGCTTTTTCAACTCCCAAACCCTCATATATGGCTGGGAAATAATTTTATCCCTGTAATGCTTTGATAGATATCTAGAATTGCAAAGCTTGTTCTTGTTGGATCTGTCATTTTTGCTAGCAAACAAATTCCATGGACAGCCACTTTTGCATCTTACACTCACCCGACCAGGTTCATCTATGAACTTTTCAATTTGAACTCCTTTCTGGATAGTATATCTAAAAACAACCAATCTAAACTTAGTAACACTTTCAAAAATAAGGCCCAACTCCCATGTTATTTTCTTGACAGTTTGGATCAAATATCAACCTCTTTTTTCTCTTCTGTGCATCAACTTTTCTCTTGTGTTCTTCATCAAACTCATTTTCCTTATCTGAAGCAAAACTTTCAGCATTAGAAGAACCAAAATATGTTTCATCAGCCCTAACTAACCCTTCATACATATTTTCATTGCTCTCAGTCCTCAACTCATCAAATCCACTGTCTATACCAGCATCCCCTAGATTTATGTCACCCTTATCTTTAGGCCTTTCACTCCTTTTCCTTTTATTCTTCTTCAACACTTCCCTGCACTCCCCAGAACTCTTCATGTACATCAGAGCCATAGTGATTATTATCATGAACATATATATCAACTCCATCACTCTCAGACCTAGATGAATTATCAAAATTTGAGTCATTCTCATCATCAAGCTCTCCTTCATCATCTTCCTCTGTTTCCCCTTCTTGAGCAAGTTCTCCCTATTGCTCTTCTAAGTTTATAGTGACTTTATCAGCCTTACTATTTGTCTTACCAACCCCTGGCCCAGTAACATTTATGTCAATAACTATTAAAGAGGCAGCATGTGTGACATAAATGTCTAGGGTATACTCATCTCCCAATTCATTTAAAATGTCTAATATATCCTTATCAGCTCGTACGTTTACCAATTTTATCATTTTTGTCCATGGGACAAATATACAGCTCAACAACAGTTTTAACCCAATTTTCTTAGTGTAGTTCATAAGCTGAAAAAATGACAACATATCCATATCTACATCTAAGGTCAATGATTTACTATCCCCCACATAACGACCAAAAGTATCCAGAACTAACACTCCATCATGATACCATTTTAATGTAATCAGTTTAAAAGATATTTTTCCTGCAAAAGGGGGCAAGAGAGTTCACTCTCACATGCAGTAATGAATAAAGAAATAAAAAGCTACTCATAAGATCAAAGCAATTCATAATATTCAAATCTTGTGTAACAATAAAAAATTAAAAAAACTCTAACTTTAGACACCATATACAAAGAGCCGAATACAACCAACAATAAAGCACCCTTAAAAAGTAGAAACACGGCAAATAGAAAGTAATATTGAGAATGACAAAGGATTCCCCTTCAGAAAGATACGAAACCCTAAATCGGGTAAAGAAAAATAACAAAAAATAAAACCCACATGCACTGGACGAATAAAATGTGCATACTCACATGAAGGACTTGAAATCAACCTCTTGTGAATGGTAAAACTTACCCGATGCAAATCATATCCACATGCACTGGATGGATCTCCTTCAACGCCTTCAGTAGAACAAGAGTCGATAAATGGGGAATTAGTTTTGGGATTATTTGCACTTAGGCTTTTAATCGGGGTTGACCTGGTCGAGTCGAGTAATGAATAGGTTTATTAGACAGATAGGTCGAGGGTAAGTCAAGCGCATGTAATATATCGTATGAATTATTAATGGACCTTGTCAACTTTGGATCTTAGACAATTTGGGAAAGGTTGGATGTATAAAAGTTCACCCGAATTTATTGAGTATGTAATAGGAATTTGCTTACAAGATTGATAGATAAATTATGCATTTTACCAATTTTTATGGATAAGTTCGAGCCATTATTAGCAAGCAATAAATTTCACCTTATTGCGTGGACATAGGACAATATACATAGCTTATTTCTTTTACTTGAGATTATTTGCAAAACTGCTTTTTCTTGAGATTATTTGCAAAAGAAGAAACTACTAGGGAAGTTATTTGCATTTGCAACTAATCAAACAACTAGATTATATTAAATGCATTTAGAATCTTAAAGAGTTGTTGGTTTTCTAAGACAGATAAGAAACTACATTTTGAGCTACAATATTCCACCTCCCCCTACCACCCTACACCACCTTTAATCTACGTCAATAGTCATTCCTTGGCGAAAAGAATGACTCGGCTTCCTTTGTAAAGTGAAAATTGCTCGTGCTTTGCAAGTATATCTCAAACTATGTATTATATAATTTTATAAAATAATATTAATATTATTAGAAGAGTTTGAAATAAATAACTATAATGAAAGAATAAAACGCAAGCTTTCATGAATGTTTCATGTGGATGATGACTTGTTAGTTGAGTTTAAGATGATTGGATATCATCCAAAGCTACAAAGATGAACAATCAAAGTTTAATTAAATATATGTGATTTGTTTATTTGATTTTATGAGATACAAACATGTCATAAAGCGTATCCCGCATAATATTTTTTTAAAGACGACCTTCCTGATGTATGCTCCTTTCATTTATTTCAATTATTCTATTATGACCAAGACTTTTATTATCAATATAAATACATCTCCTGAAAGTGCTATGTAAAGTTAGCCATATGAAAAATACATATTGCGGCAGTCCAACATCGAGGATTGATCTAATAATTTTGGTTGTCATTTGACGGAACCAAAAATTTTTAGATAGACAAAACAAAAATTGTATAATAGTAATAACATGATTAGATTATGTATTTTCTATGACGATAATTGTTTCAAAATAGACAACATTCTGAGATAATTTTAAAAACTTTAACATTTTGCCCGTGTCGTGGCTGCTGCTGCTGCTATCATCATTATCATCATCATCATCATCATTATTATTATTATTATTATTATTATTATTATTATTATTATTATTATATTGAAATAATTCTAATTAGTAAAGAGCAATAATATTACTGCTTGTGTGACCAAGTAATCCAAACAATCTATTAAAAGAGTGCAAAATAAACTTACATTTGTGGATACAATGTTTTTAATCTCTAGGAAAATATAATATTAATCAAATAAAAAATCGTTTCCAAACCAAAAAAAACTTCAGAAACAAACGATTAACTTTAACCCAACAACGTAATATGTGAATGTGACGACGCAGTGGCTAAACAGAAGCTTCTTGGGAACAAAAACAGAAATAATCATATTTATAACTGATAATTGAAAAATAATCATAATTTTAAAAGTAATCGAAATTTAGTCACATTTTCATGTAAAGATAAAGTCTGAACAAAACACCCTTAAAAAGGAAAAATTCCAGCATATTATGCTGGAATTCGAATTTTTTACATATGAGAACCAGCATAATGTGCTGGAATTTCATAATGTGTTGGAGTTCCAACATAATATACTGGAAGTTTATGCGCAGGAGCTCCATAATCCAACATATTATGCTGGAACTTTCCGTGTGCTGGAGTTCTAATATAATATGCTGGAAGTTTATACGTAAGAGCTCCATCATCCAGCATATTATGCTGGAAATTTTCGTGTTTCAGCAAAATAATGACTATTTTTCAGTGACTTTGCGTACATTGGCTATTTTTTAGTTACCAGTCCGAAAATTGGCTACCCGTACTATTTTTATTATTGTTTGCTATGTATTCATAAAAGTAAATGCATGAGAAAATAATTAGGTGCAATTTACTTCCCCAGTCCCAATTGTGTGGTGTATTTGACTTGGCACATAGCTTAAGAAAGAAAGAAAGAAAGACTGGCTTTTGGAACATGTAGTAGTAAAGTAGTAAGTTTGACGTTAAATTATTTTAAATAAGAAAATATGATATTCTTTTTGGAACAGATTAAAAAAAAAGTATGACGCATAATTTGGGACAAAAAAATAATATTTCCTAGAAAAACTTTCTAAGGCTAATTAATTTGAATATTTTATTTGTTAATTAGTTTAAAATATACTATTTTGAGATTATTTTTGACAGGATCTTCTTTCTTTTCTTTTGATGTCAATATTAATTCAGTATCTCCAGCAAATATTGAAAAATAATAATGATACCTTTCGATTTTACATTTGACCGGTCAACTACAACTATAATAATAATAATTTTTTTTTCGAATTAGCAACTTTAATATTTGTTACATGTGAATACTTTAGTTGGAACAACTTGATGATAAAAAAGTTAAGATCTAAATCACAATGTCACAAATAGGAATAAGAGATCGAAATAACATGCAAATACTTGTTAATTGAATCAGACAAAGATAACATAGAGATTGAAGAATCATATTAAAACTCACAATGCTATAATGGGAGTCGCTTGACAAATGAATAAAAGAAAGAGTAGGCGCCAATAAAACTCTAACGATCAAATACAAAGGGAAAAAAGCAACGAATAAGAAAGATTATAGCAGAAAAGAAATAGCGTAATATATTATAAATAATAAGAGCAAGGTTTGTTACTTTATTTTTGGTATTAGCAAGAAGATGTTGGAGTATATCTTAAAACTTGTTCGGAGAACTTCTGAAGATGGCCTCCTATAGACAAGGACTTTTAACGTTATTATTGGCTTTTCACATTTCACATAATACTAAAGGAACCGTTCGGAATAGCAACAGATGATACAGTTGGAATAGAGGAGCATGTGAATATATTTTGGAAAGACAAAAATCTACTAATGATAACTTATCTTATATATAAACCATATCAATAGTACAAATTCTTGAAAAATAGAAGACCGTTAGGAGATATGTTGTTAATTCTTTTTCGGTCACCTAAATAAATGGTATTATAATCCCATGTAAGACAATTATGACATCTAATCTGATAAAGAATCGAACACTAACATTTGCAACTAATTTGAAGGGTTGCAATCCTTTCAAATAAAATTCTCATTTTATTTAATTATTTAGAAGGATATTTAGATAATTCAACTTTTAAGTTGTGGGCTTTCTAATTTTATAATAATATTAGTTTCTCGACACGTGCGTTGCACGTGTTTGTCAAATCATGTAGTACATGCTTTTATAAAATAATGAAGTATCAATATCATTAAAATAAAACTTTGAGTAAGTAATGACACATGAAAGAATAAAATATAAGGTTTTGTGAATATTCAATTTGTGGATCATCGGATGGTGACTTATTTGTCAAAGTAAAAATGATTGGATATCATCTGAATCTACGGAGATCAACAATCATTATATATAATTTCTTTAGTTATTCTGATTTATTAGAAACAAACATGTAATCAAATGCATCGCACCTAATACTTTCTTGTAGATGATTTACCTGATGTATATTTCTTTCATTCTCTTCGGCTCTTCTGTCATGACCATCCTCTTGTTGCAACATAAACTTATAGGAAATTATTTTCGAACAAACTTGAAAGAAGATCCTTCATTTTCAGAAGGAGAAAATTGAACTTTTGGGATAACAACATGCTTGGTAGCAGATTAACACGTTGTAATTTTTGGTAAATAAGACATTATTGCCAATCTTCTACGTATTATCCTCGTATTGCTGCATATGCCATTTGAAGGGTTTAAATATACATAGAATCTTGTGTGCAAGAACAAAACGTAAATAATAGAAGAATTATAAGTCATATGGCAACATTGTTCATCCAACATTCATATTCTAGATCTATTTATGTTACAAAAGAATTTGCTATAAATCTTTTTGATGTTTCATTAGAGTTGCCTTGTAATTTTGTTCTACAAATCTTCTAATGATATTTCATTAGAAGAAGAAGAAAGGAACAACAGTTAAAATTTTAAATGAATTTACACGTGCAATCTTTTCCTTTTATAAGATGTTGTTTCACTCTTGAACTTTTTAGTTTGGTCAAGTCATATTTCATATGAGAAGTTTGTATACATCTTAATATTATTAACCTTTTCAGGTAGAAAAACAAACACAGCATTTGAAATATCTACAAGGTTTTAATTACATAATTTTGGGTTGAACATAAATATTAATTCTTTGAATTTAAGATAAAATTATATACTCAAAATACATACCTAAAACTGCATAAAATGTATTTAAACTATAATACTTTAAATATTTTGGAAAAACTGTTTAGCCATACAACTCAATCATTGCTTTGATTTTAGGGCATTGTATATTAAATTTACCTTGAACAATTGGAGCATATTTAAACTTGTGTAAATTAAAAATGATATTAGATATTCATATCTCCACTTTATCATACCGCTTTGGTGTTTAAAATTGTTGGAGAGCATGATTTAGAAATTCAACACATTACAAGCTTTTGTTTAATTGAATTTGTGCTTAAGTAGTTCATTTATAACTTTTAGTCTTGTCTGCACTCGGTCTTTTTATGAAAAATAAATAAATAAAATACATTTTGTGGATTATCTAAAGACTATGTGTAACGACCCGATCGATTGTTTTGCTTTTTAGATCCTCGTTCTTCTAAATAAGACTCCCCGTATGTACTTTTATTGTTTTATGTTGCGGGGATGGTTAGTTCAGGATTTAGAAGGGTTCAGGTTGGAATCAGAACACTTGGTTCCTTAAGGTTGACAAAAATAACTAAGTTTGACTCTGGTCGACGTTTTGGGTAAATGACTTCGGAATCGGGATTTGACGGTTTCAATAGGTTCGTATGACGATTTTGGACTTGGACGTATGTTTGGATCGGGTTTTGGACGACCTGGGAGCATTTCAGCGCTTAATAGTGAAAGTTGGCCATTTGAAGGTTTAAAGTTCTTTAAATTTGGTTTGGAGTAGGTTATGGAGTAATCGAGGTTCGTTTGGAATTTCGAGCCTGAGAATAGCTCCGTTGGTGATTTAAGACTTGTACGCAAAATTTGGTGTCATTCCGAGTAGTTTAAGTATGTTTTGGCGCGCTCGGAGTAAGTGAAGAACTTGAAGTTCCTAAGTTGATTCAATTTGGTTTGAGAGGTGATTCGTAGTTTTGATGTTGTTTTACGCGTTTCGAGGGTTCGAGCGAGTTCCTTTCATGATTTCAAACTTGTTGGTACGTTCGGACGAGGCCTCGGGAGCCCCGGATGCCGTCTGGACGATGCGCGAATTGAGTTAAGACTCAAAAGGGTTGCTGGTGTACCAGTTCTAGTGTGCCCGCACCTACAAGCTTTGGGCCGCAGGTGCGAGCCGGCAGGTGCATGGGTTGGGCCGTAGAAGTGGCTTGGGAACGTTTGGCCATGGACCGCAGATGCAGGTTTTCGTGGGCACCTGCGAATGCGCAAGTGCGATTAGGGAGGACGCAGAAGCGGCTAAAGCCGCATGAGCGACATGCTTGCTACAGAAGCGGATACCTTATCCACATAAGTGGCCCTCACTGGGCTTAAGGAATTACGTAGAAGCGGAGCTAGCACGGCATGTGCGGTACCGCAAATGCGGTAGTGGCACCGCAGGTGCGAAAAACACTGGAGGTAGAACCCCATATAAGCCGAGGTTGAGCATTTGGGGTTCATTTATTGCACTTTTGGGGCGATTTTGGAGCTGGTTAGAGAGGGACTTTCGCTAGCTATTTGAGGCAAGCAATTTCTATCTAAAATGAGTTAAATACATAGATTATGGGTTGATTTAACATGTAAAAATTTGTGAAATCATGGATTTTAAGATGAAAAATTTAGGTTTTGATAAAAATGGGATTTAGTCATGAAAATGGTTATGGAATTTAGTGAAAATCATATATTTGAGTTCATGAGGTTATGGGTAAAAATTTTCTTAGAAAATTTCCGGAATTCGGGCACGCGGGCCCGGGGTGAATTTTAGGAATTCTTCAATTGGGGTTGCGAAAACACTTTAATAGTTAGGATATGAACATTTGAACATGTATTGATGATTTTATATGACATTTGACTAGTTTCGAGTCGTTCAGCACCGAATTGAGGGTTTAAAGTACATTTGTGGACCGAAAAATAAGCTTTGAGACGAGGTAAGTCTCTTTTCTAACCTTGTAAGAGGGAATTAACCCCATAGGTGAATTAAATTAATATGTGTTTCTATTTGTGGGGGTTGCGTACGCACGAGGTGACGAGAGTCCATGCGTAGCTACTAATTATGCTTATGTCCGGGTAGTTTAGGACCCAAATCATGTTTTACTTGCGATGTTGGCACCCTACTTGTTAATTTAAGTGCTTAAATCATATTGGGACTTGATAGAAGAATGGTAAAAGGTCGAGTTTCGTTTACTTGAGTTCTGGACGGGTTACTTGACTGTTAACAAGAATTGGTGCTTCTTTGAATATTAGCCTCTTAATAATCTTTGAATCGGTAGTAGAATAGATGCATCTATGGTTCGACCATCGGTAATGCACGGTTTATATATTTGTATGTTGGATCGGGCCGTACGACCTCGGCATAATTCGAGCGTAATAATCCTTGGAGCCCAATTATAATTGATAATGTTTCATTGGTTTGAGAGATTAATTTGTTAACTGATGAAAATTAATTTGAGATTTACTATTAGTAAAAGAATTATTTATTTATTTCTTGTTATTGAGTTTTCAGCTGTGTTTGTATAGCTCATGCTTAAATTATAAATTCGGTATTTTATTGTTAGGCCACAGTAAGTGCCGAAGTCAACTCCTCGTCACTACTTCTTCGAGGTTAGACTAGATACTTATTGGGTACGTGTTGTTTATATACTCACGCTACACTTCTGCACTAATCGTGCAGGATCTGAGGCAGGTGCATCTGGCTATCAGTCCAGCGAGCATCCTTGATTTTCACGAGACTTTGCGGTGAGCTGCCTTTCGAGCCCGTTCTGCAGCACCCGGAGTCTTCCTTTTGCTTTTACTTTTTATCTATTTCACTTCAGACAGTAGTGTAGTATTTTTCTTTTGTATATTCTACTAGTAGCTCATACACTTGTGATACTAGGTCTTGGAAATATTGCTAGTAGACACATGTTGATTTTGATTATTTATTTTCCTCTCATTTACTCTTAAATTGTCTATTACTCACTTTCGTGAAATTCTTCACTTCCTATTTGTTCAATAATTAAAAATCAGCCATTTCTAAATTATTAAAAGAAACAATCACGTAATTAGTTCACTATTGGCTTGCCTAGCGGTAATGTTGAGCGCTATCATGGCCCATAAGAGAAATTGGGTCGTGACAACATGGTATCGGAGCACTAGGTTCACGTAGGTCTCACTAGTTATGAGAAGGCCTAATAGAGTCTTGTTGATCGGTGCATAGATGTCCATACTTATCTTCGAGAGGCTATAGGGTGTTAGGAAACTACTCTTTCTCCATTTTCTATCGTGCAGTTGATGTTATACTAAGTATCTTTCTCTTATCCCCTCACAGATGGTGAGAACTCGCACAGCAGATGTTCCAGTCCCGGGAGGAGTTGCTCCCCCTGTTGGTAGAAGCCGAGGCAGAGGCCGGGGGAGGGTACCAGCCCGAGGTAAGGGACGAGGATGTCCCAAAGCTGCTCCAGCTATGCCACCAACGGATCCAGTAAAGGATACTATCATTGAGGAGCAGGGAGAGGTGGCTGCGGCAGAGCCAACCCCGGTAGATTTTATGTCAGCAACGGGCTTCCAGGAGGTCATGGGCCGTATGTTACGGTTCATGGATACGATGACCCAGGCTGGTTTATTTCCAGCAGACCCAGCCACATCTCAGGCTGGAGGGGGAGCACAGACCCCTACTGCCCATGCTCCTGGGCATACAGGTGCTGTATATCAGACCCCGGGCACACTACCCGCCGGCGGAGCCCAGCCAGTGACAGCAGCCGTACCTGAGCCCAGAGAGTTCCTACCGCCCACCAGCTATTCAGAGTTCCTCCAGTAGGTATTCAGGCCGTCAGGGTCAGACTTTAGGTTTGCAGTCCACTATACCAAGAGGTTGTTTTAAGTGCAGGAATTTCAGCCATGTGTGGAGGTTCTGCCCCAGGCTTTGAGGCAAGGCAGTGCAGCAGGGTTCTCAGTCTATGATTACAACACCAGTATCCGCACCAGCCGTTCGGCCGCCCCAGAGGCGGAGGGAAGCTGGGTAGGGGTTGTCGTAGAGGTGGAGGCCAGGCAGGTGGAGGCCAGTCAGGTAGCGCTCCAGCTAGATTCTATGCTTTCCCGGCCAGACCAGATGTAGTGTCCTCAAATGCCGTGATCACAGGTATTAGTTCTGTCTGCGGTAGGGATGCTTCGGTATTATTTGATCCAGGGTCTACCTATTCATATGTGTCATCTCTGTTTGCTCATTTTTTGGATATTCCTCGTGAGTCCTTGGGTACTTTTGTCTATGTGTCCACTTTGTTGGGCGATTTTGTTGTGGTGGATCGGGTCTATCGGTCATGCGTTGTTACATTTTGTGGTAATGAGACTATAGCGGATCTTTTGTTGCTTGATATGACCGACTTTGAGGTCATCCTGGGCATGAATTGGTTGTCTCCATATCACCTCATCCTTGTTTGCCATGCCAAGACTGTTACCTTGGCGATGCCAGAGTGGCCGATATTAGAGTGGAAGGGTTCATCTGTCAGTACACCCAGTAGGATCATCTCTTTTATGAAGGCTCGACAAATGGTCGAGAAGGGTTATTTGGCTTATCTAGCTTATGTTGGGACACCACCGTAGAGACTCCGGCAATCGATTCAGTGCCCGTACTCCAGGAGTTCTCCGATGTGTTTCCTTCTGATCTTCCAGGCATGCCACCAAATCGTGATATTGATTTCTATACTGATTTGGCTCCAGGTACCCAACCTATATCTATTCCACCGTACCGTATGGCTCCGAAGGAGTTGAAGGAACAGCTTGAGGAGTTGCTAGCAAAGGGGTTTGTCAGACCGAGTGTATCAAAGTGGGGCGCACCAGTGTTATTTGTGAAGAAGAAAGATGGGACTATGCAGATGTGCATTGATTACCGCCAGTTGAACAAAGTCACCATTTAGAACAAGTACTCGTTGCCGCGTATTGATGATTTGTTTGACTAGTTGTTTGGTGCTAGGGAGTTCTCTAAGATCGACTTGAGATCGGGGTACCATCAGTTGAAGATTCGGGATTTAGATATTCCAAAGACTGCTTTCTGTACGAGATATGGCCATTATGAGTTTCTAGTAATGTCCTTCGGATTGACTAACATACTCGCGACATTTATCGATTTGATGAATCGAGTGTTCAGGCCGTATATTGATTCGTTTGACATTGTCTTCATTGATGACATTTTGATCTACTCGCGCAGCATGGAGGAGCACGAGCAGCATTTGAGAGTCGTGCTTCAGACCTTGCGGGAACAGAAGCTATATGCTAAGTTCTCTAAGTGCGAGTTTTGGCTAGCTTCTGTAGCATTCTTGGGCATGTTGTATCGGGAGAGGGTATTAAGGTGGATCCCAAGAAGATTGAGGTATTTCAGAGTTAGCCTCGTCTTACTACGACGACTAAGATCAGGAGCTTCTTGGGGTTAGCACGTTATTATCGCTGATTTGTGAAGGGTTACTCATCTATCGCGACACCTTTGACTAGATTGACACAGAAGAGTGCTCCGTTCCGTTGGTCCGATGATTGTGAGGCGAGCTTTCAGAAGCTCAAGACAGCTTTGACTACATCACCGGTTCTAGTGTTGCCTTCCGTTTCGGGGATGTATACTATGTATTGTGACGCTTCACGCGTTGGTTTAGGTTGTGTATTGATGCAGGAGGGGCGAGTTATTGCATATGCTTCACGTCAGCTAAAGCCCCATGAGAAGAATTACCCTGTACATGATTTGGAGTTGGCCGCAATTGTTCATGCTCTTAAAGTCTGGAGGCATTATCTTTATGAGGTGTCCTGTGAGGTTTACATTGACCATCGTAGCTTGCAGCATTTGCTCAAGCAAAGGGATCTCAATTTGAGGCAGGTCAGGTGGCTTGAGTTATTGAAGGATTATGATATTACCATTCTTTATCATCTGGCTAAGGCGAATGTAGTTGTGGATGCCTTGAGCAGAAAGGCGGAGAGTATGGGTAGCTTGGCATTCATTTCAGCAGAGGAGAGGCCTTAGCTCTGGACATTCAGTCCTTGGCTAACAGACTTATGAGGTTGGATATTTCATAGCCCAGCCGAGTTCTTGTATGCGTCGTTGCTCAGTCTTCACTGTTGGAGCATATTAGGGATCAACAGTTCGACGATTCGCACTTGTTGGTTCTTAGAGAGACGGTTCCAGGGTCGTCTATGTGTTCCTAATATCGATGGCTTGAGGGAGAGGATTTTAGAGGAGGCACACAGTTCTCGGTATTCTATTCATCCAGGTGCTACGAAGATGTATCACGACCTGAGGCAGCATTATTGGTGGCGGCGGATGAAGAACGACATAGTTTAGTATGTTGCGAAGTGTCTAAATTGCCAGCAGGTTAAGTATGAGCACCAAAGGCCAGGTGGCCTACTCTGGCAAATGACTATACCTGAGTGGAAACGAGAGCGCATTACTATGGACTTCGTAGTTGGGTTGCCGCAGACCTTGTGGAAGTTTGATGCAGTTTTGTTCATTGTCGACAGGTTGACCAAGTCAGCACACTTCATTCTAGTTGTGACCACGTATACTTCAGAGAGGTTGGCCCAGATTTATATTCAGGAGATAATTCGGTTGCATGGCGTGCTTGTTTCCATCATATCAGATAGAGGCCCTCAATTTACTTCACATTTTTGGAGAGCAGTATAGAGAGAGTTGGGGACCCGTATAGAGCTCAGTATAGCTTTTCATCCGCAAACCGACGGGCAGTCGGAGCGGACAGTTCAGATCTTAGAAGATATGCTCAGAGCATGTGTGATTGACTTTGGAGGGCAGTGAGATCGATTCTTGCCCTTGGACGAGTTTGCTTACAATAATAGTTATCTGTCCAGCATCAAGATGGCTCAATTTGAGGCTTTATATGGTCGGAGATGTCGTTCATCCATCAGATGGTTTGATCCTGACGAGGCTAAGTTATATGGTACTGATTTGGTAAAGGATGCCTTAGAAAAGGTAAAGCTGATTCAGGAGAGACTTCGCATAGCACAATCCAGACAGAAGAGTTACGCGGATCAAAAGGCGCGTGATTTATCATTTATGATGGGCCAGAAGGTTCTCTTGAAAGTCTCGCCGATGAAGGGAATCATGAGGTTCGGGAAGAAGGACAAGTTGAGCCCAAGGTTTATAGGTCCATTTGAGGTGTTGAGACGAGTTGGGGAGGTTGCTTATGAGCTTGCTTTGCCTCCCAGTCTATCGGGATTTCATCCAGTTTTCCACATGTCTATGCTGCGGAGGTATCATGCCGCCAGGTCCCATGTGTTAGACTTCAGCACAATTCAGTTAGATGAGAGCCTGGGTTATGAGGAGGAGCCAGTTACCATTATTGATAGGCTGGTTCGCAATTGAGGTCCAAAAGGATCTCCACGGTAAAGGTTTAGTGGAGGGGCCAACCAGTCGAGGAGGCGACTTAGGAGGCCGAGGAGGACATGCGGAGCAGATATCCACACTTGTGCAGCACTCCAGGTATGATTCTAGACCCGTTCGAGGACGAACGTTTCTTTAAGAGGTGGAGAATGTAACGACCCGACCTGTCATTTTGCTTTCTAGATCCCTGTTTCCCTAAATAAGACTCTCCGTATGTGTTTTTACTGTTTTATGACTTGCGGGAATGGTTAGGGTTCGGGTTGGAATCGAAACACTTGGTTCCTTAAGGTTGGAAGAGCTAAGTTTGACTCTGGTCAACATTTTGGGTAAATAAACTCGGAACCGGAATTTGACAGTTTCAATAGGTTCGTATGACGATTTTGGACTTGGACGTATATTTGGATCGGGTTTTGGACGACCCGGGAGCGTTTCGGCGCTTAATAGTGAAAGTTGGCCAGTTGAAGGTTTAAAGTTCTTTAAATTTGGTTTGGAGTAGGTTTTGGAGTAATCGAGGTCCTTTTGGAATTTCGAGTCTGAAAATAGCTCCATATGGTGATTTCTGACTTACACGCAAAATTTGGTGTCATTCCGAGTAGTTTAAGCATGTCTCGGCGCGCTCGGAGTAAGTTGAAGAACTTGAAGTTCCTAAGTTGATTCAATTTGGTTTGAGGGAGTGATTCATAGTTTTGATATTGTTTTATGCATTCTGAGGGTTCGAGCGAGTTCTTTTAATGATTTCAAACTTGTTGGTACGTTCTGACGGGGCTTCGGGGGCCCCGGATGCCGTCTGTATGATGTGCGGATTGAGTTAAGACTCAAAAGGCCTGCTGGTGCAACAGTTTTGGTGTGCTCGCACCTACGAGCTCTGGGCCGCAGGTGCGAGCTCGTAGGTGTGTGGGTTGGGTCGCAGAAGCGGCTTGGGAATGTTTGGCCATGGACTGCAGATGCGGGTTTTCTTGCGCACCCGCGAACGCTCAAGTGCGATTGGGGAGGACGCAGAAGTGGCTAAAGCCGCAGGAGCGGTAAGCTTGCTGCAGAAGTGGGACCGCAGAAGCAGATACCCCGTCCGCAGAAGCAGCCCTCTCTTGGCTTAAGGAATTCCGCAGAAGCGAAGCTAGCACCCGTATGTGCGGTATCGCAAATGCGGCAGTGGCACCGCAGGTGCGAAAAATGCTGGAGCAAAACCCCATTTAAGTCGGGGTTGAGCATTTGGGGTTCACTTATTGTACTTCTTGGGGTGATTTTGGAGCTGGTTTGAGAGGGATTTTCATATCTAAAATGAGTTAAATACATAGATTATGGGTAGATTTAGCATGTAAAAATTTGTGAAATCATGGGTTTTAGATGAAAAACCTAGGTTTTGATAAAAATGAGATTTATCCACAAAAATGGTTATGGAATTTAGTGAAAATCATATATTTGAGTTCATGAGGTTATGGGTAACAACTTTCTTCGAAAATTTACGGAATCTGAGCACGTGGGCTCGGCGGTGAATTTTAGGAATTCTTCAATTGGGGTTGGGTAATCACTTTAATAGTTAGGATATGAACTTTTGAACATGTATTGATGATTTGATATGACATTTGACTAGTTTCGAGTCGTTTGACACCGAATTGAGGGTTTAAAGCACATTTGTGGACTGGAAAGTAAGCTTTAAGACGAGGTAAGTCTCTTTTCTAACCTTGTAAGAGGGAATTAACCCCATAGGTGAATTGAATTAATATGTGGTTCTATTTGTCGGGGCTGCGTATGCACAAGGTGACAAGAGTCCGTGGGTAGCTACTAATTATGCTTATGTCCGGGTAGTTTAGGACCCAAATCATGTTACACTGGCGATGTTGGTACCCTACTTGTTAATTTAAGTGCTTAAATCATATTGGGACTTGATAGAGGAATGGTAAAAGGTCGAATTTCATTTACTTGAGTTCTGGACGCGTTACTTGACCATTAATAAGAATTGGTGCTTCTTTGAATATTAGCCTCTTAATAATCTTTGAATAAGTTGTTTTCTCTTCTTGTGGAGCAGGCCGAATGACTCAGTAGTAGAATAGATGCATCTATGGTTCGTGCCATTCGACCCTCGGCAGAAAACGGTTTATATATTTGTATGTTGGATCGGGCCGTACAACCTCGACATAATTCGTGCGTAATAATCCTTAGAGCCCAATTATAATTGATAATGTTTCATTGGCTTGAAAGATTAATTTGTTAAATGATGAAAATTAATTGGAATTTACTATTAGTGAAAGAATTATTTATTTATTTCTTGTTATTGAGTTTTCAGCTGTGTTTGTATAGCTCATGCTTAAATTATAAATTCGGTATTTTATTGGTAGCCAGTGCCGAAGTCAACCCCTCGTCACTACTTCTTCGAGGTTAGACTAGATACTTACTGGGTACGTGTTGTTTATATACTCACGCTACGAACTGAAGCACTTAAGAAAGAAGCTGATAACTTTTGGTTTAATTGATACTTATTCTGACACTTCTGCACTAATCGTGCAGGATCTGAGGTAGGTGCATCTGGCTATCAGTCCGGCGCGCATCCTCGATTTTCATGAGACTTTACGGTGAGCTGCCTTCCAAGCCCATTCTGCAGCACCCGAAGTCTTCCTTTTGCTTTTACTTTATGTCTATTTCACTTCAGATAGTAATGTAGTATTTTTCTTTTGTATGTTCTACTAGTAGCTCATACACTTATGACACCAGGTCTTCGCAATTATGCTAGTAGACACATGTTGATTTTAATTATTTACTTTCCTCTCATGTACTCTTAAATTGTCTATTACTCACTTTCATGAAATTTTTCACTTCCTATTTGTTCAATAATTAAAAATCAACCATTTCTAAATTATTAAAAGAAGCAATCACGTAGTTAGTTCACTATTAGCTTGCCTAGTGATAATATTGGAAGCCATCACGGCCCATAGAAAAAATTAGATCGTGACACTATATTTGAAAAATAGCGATATGATTTTGACAAAGGGATTGAAATAAAAAGGGAATATAAACTACCGTGATACCTGGTATGCTGGATGATTGCACTTGCATGTACGCGGTGTTTAATTTTTTTTTTCTATCTTATTGTGAACATCAAAATGAATATTCATAAAATTGTTTAGTCCAAAATTTTAGGAAAATAATTAAATTGTCAAGTGTGAAATTTATTTTTTAAAGGGCAAAAACAACAAACGACATTTCACTAAGAGCCTTCGTGCTTTTAATATAGTATAGATAGGATACGCGCGTTGTGCGTATACCCTATCTCAATAAGTACAAAGTTAAAAATTAATATTATAGTAAAGTTTGTGCATAAGTTATAAAATAAAAGCTAAAGAAAATGAAGTTCTTAAAATGTTAAATATTAATCATATTTTGTTGACTCAATAAAAGAAGATACTATGACTCGTGAAAGTTCTCAATCATCCCTGCCAATATATTCAAACTAAAATATGTTCCAAGTTTAATTATTTAATTACTTTAATTTCACAATTTATCATGTTTCCATTTTAATTTCAGTAAAAACATTTTGGTTTGATAGATATAAGGAAATAAAATTGAAAACCCGTTCTAAAAGGCACAAATAGGATCAGCTAACTAAGACTGAATAAATTGCAATTCGTTCTTTGTAGTTATGATTTGATAGATAAATGTTGTGAGAGAAGTTCATTGAAGTGCATGGATGATTATTGCCTTTTGGTTTACCAAGGGAAGAAATTGCAATTTTCCTGCAGCACAATGAGGGAAAGAAAAACCACAATGAGTGCTGGTCTTGCAAAATGGTTTTGTTGATTTCTCAACATCTTCAGTATCTACATCAACGTCCCCAATCCTATATCTCTGAACAATATGTCGAAGAGATAAAAATACTGTAACAATTGAATAAATAGCATAACTTATAAGAAAAATGGCTTTTTAATTGATCTGTGTTGAATCCCAAACCAAAATACAAATGCCAATCAAATATCCATAATATTAGTATCATATTCAATGCTAAAGCAGTCGGTTCCAAAGTGTTCAAAGAATTGGCAAAGCAAATTATACTAACTTGGAGTTTGACATTTAGTGACATGATACGACTCTTCAGGCTATGATCATAAAAGGGATTTTTACTCTTTTATAAAGTTATTAATATATCAATAGCTTTCTTTTGGCTGCTAGATCCAATTTTGTAGAATATGACACAAAAAGAGGAGAAAATTACCTCTAAAAGCATCAGTCAATCAGTCTCGACGTTAATAACTTACTGTTTACCTTTTAAGCTTCATTATTTGCTTCGCTCATGGTAGTAACATGGAGTAATTATATTTCTGTTACATAGTTCAAGTTGGTAAAATATTAATTAATTATAGTCCCTAAATATTATGATTTTCTATATAGTTTAAATAAGGAAAGATTTAATAATCATTAAAATTTTAGTTGATTTTAAAGTCCTAAATATTAAAAAAAAAAATTAAATTATAATTTTATCCAATGTAAAATTTATTTTTGAAGAATAAAAAAGTAAACAACATTTCACTAAGGGCCTTCATACTTTTAATATAATATAAATATATAGAAAATATAAATATAGATAATATAGATAATTGCTTGATTTTATTTACTGTTTCATATTGACTTAATACCGAGAACACTTTCACTCATTTCTCAAATTAAAACAATTATATTCATGATATGTTTAAAACTACTAAGCCCAAAGTATTGATTAGTATTAACTAATGACATTGGGAAAATATAACTACTAGATAATTAGAACTAATTATATAAAGTTTTTGAGGTTTACTCCAATTAAAAGAGCCACACCCTTATACTATTTCAAATTACAAAAGTATTTCTCATTTTAAACTCTACTTTGAAGAAGAATATGAGGTGACAATGATTAATTCGAATTCCCAAACGATTGTGATTGACCATGAAATGGCGGATGTTGCTCCCTTACGCACACGCAAGTATACGTGATCGACAAGTAATATAGGACAATGAGTCCGAATTATCGTACCCAAGGGACTTAAGTTACTACTTTATAACAACTAATATCATTATCTAATCAAGCAAAGATCAAGTTTAGTATATGGTTTATTCTAAATTGTAATTCTAATTTAATCTAAGAATTGCAAAGAACAAATATGTATTTTGTAATCAATGAAACAAAGATTCCAGGGTTGTGATTTTACTTCCAATCCTATTGCGTTCTAATTGACTTATCGTTCATATAGTTAATGTGAGATTGCTAATTAATCGATAATGATACTCATAGCCTTCTTCCGAAGTACAGTTCGCCTATTCCTAACAAGATTAATGCCTATATTCCTATGGAATTAATCTAGCAAGAATGCATGAAGAACACGATTATCTAATCAAGCATGGTGATTATGTATATTCCTATCATAATCACAAATCCGCTCTTTTTAACAAAGTTAAGAACATACTTTCTTCAATCCTTATTCTAATCTAGACTTAGTTTTCTCAAACATAGCATAGATAATTAATAGAACTTAATTGGTGGCCAAAACAATTAAGTAATTTAGCATAGAATTGAAGAAACAATCTTATCCACATTAACTATTAAAACGAATTCATCAAGTTAGAGACACAATATTCATGGCTAATCACAACCCCAGAACAAGGGGTGATTAGCCACTCATGTTCAACAAAACCAAATAACTAAGTAAGAAAAACTAAAATAAAGATACTAGTTTGGATTGATGAACTGAGAAATTGTTGTTGTTGTTGATGTTCCTAGGCTTCCTTTTGCTCCAAAATTACGTTTTTCTCCCCTTAGATAGGTTTAGGGGTGTTTATATAGGAGTTAGGAAGGATTGGGGTCGATTTGGGGGTCTTCTAGGCAAAGTAGGAAACAACCCCGAAGTCAGTCCCCTGGCCAGCACCCAGCGCCCCCCAGGGGACTGAAGGCAGTAAGCTTCTTCAACTCTCTGGTTCCAGCGCCACAGGCAGCGCTGGGCGCTGGCCTGTGGGCTGGGTTCCTCTCTTGTCCGTTTCTTCTTGTTTTAGCTCGTTTCTTCCCCGGTTTCGTCCCCGATTGCTTTTAACTCATTCCTACACAAAAAAACACATTATATTAACATGAATTAATGTGATTAACATACAAATCCAAACAAACAAGAGCTAAATATGGGATAATTTATACATCATTTAATTTCTTTTTTTACCAATTATCAACACCCCACACTTATACTCTTGCTCGCCCTCGAGCAATGGGACCTTAACTAACCTTTCCCAACTACTAACTTTTAGCTTAGCACGAACATTCAACATTTAAACACGTCATACTTCTTTGACCACAATCAATACTAGTCGAACAAATATGACACATAATTTATCCATATCATTCCCATAAAGTTCAATTAAGCCCCTTAATTCAATCACATTCAACACCCCAATTGTCATCACCCAACCTCAAAAGCCGACTTACTACATTAAGCTACTTCAATTCTATACTTACCCAACAAGACAATTCATACATTACCAATTGTTCATGAAATCATGTGCCTCACCAATGTATGAAGAGTGAATATATATATATATGAATGGAATCACACAAACTTTGCATAACAAGCTCTCACTCTCACAAAGGACTCATATGTATCCCATAAAGTACCATAAGCTTGCCCGTAGTGTAGACTTCCACTAATTGAGTTAGTCAAATCTAAGATCAAGTAGGACTTTGTCGGGTTGTAATGTAGGCTAGGGGACGGGTAGGATAAATTTGGTAGTAGTGACTAGTCCTCCTAAGTACTTAATACACTATACTCAACACTTAAACACTTCTTTTTCTTCCAACTCTTAAACTTGTCTCACATACATAGCCCTTTTCTTTTCAATCACTTAGCATACTACAATAGGAGGTGAATATTTTCATCTTTTTTTTTTTTCCAATATCACATTTTTTCTCTTTTTTTTCTTTTTCATCAAATAATTTCTTCTTTCTATTTTTTTTTCATCCTCCATACACTCTATTCAGCCGCTAGTGATTTTTTTCAATTTAGCTTCACATAGCCAACAAGTTCTTTCATAGTTCCATTTTCTCTCAAGACAATCCCTCTAACCGCCCTTACTTTTTCTAGCGACTAAGTGCTTTCGGAGGTAAAGGTTCAATTAAGGCTAAATTCAAGAATAAAATAACGGGAATGGCTTGAAATGTAGGTACACAAAGAAAGAGGTTCATAGGCTCAAAAGGGCTAACAATGGACAAATTTATATTCGATGCGACAAGCACATCCAAAATCAAACAAAGAAGTGCCTATATCATTTCTTAGATTATCCCAACTTACAATTTCGTTTTAGTTAACACACGGGGCAAGTTCTAGACTATATAAGATAACATTGAGGATCAAAATCTCACTCGCACAATGCACATGATTCACTTACAACGGTTTTGTTCACATGCCGAGTTGAGCAAGCATATACAATTGAAACAATTAAGCAATAATACACTAAATGTTAAGCAAGTCAACTATTGAGATGGGGCGTCACAAATTGGGTTGTTTTCCTTCGACTCATTTCAACACTTAACTTATGGGAATTTAGAGCATGTGTCATAACTTATTGCACTAGCATCAACCATGTCAAGAAGTAGTTCATTCTTACTCAGTTTTTCCTAATGTAATCCTAAAAGAAAAAATTAAAGTTGCCGGGTTCGATTTACATCCTTGGAAAAGAACCGGTGCCCTAAGAAAAACCAAGGAAAATTACCTACTATCTAAAAATAATTAAAATCTTTTTGTTCTTTTCACTCCCATTTTATCCCTCAAGAAAAACAATCTGTCGTCGGAAAAAACTGGGCTATATATCGATTACATATATATATATTTTTTTCGGTTTTTCTATATATATATTTTTTTTCTCGAAGTTTATAATACTACTAAATATGAAAAACAGAAAATAGAAAACTATTATGAATCAAAAAACTATTAATCATTCTAACTTCACAATAAACCACTTAACCACAATTACAACTAATAATATATTCAACCAAAGGAAAAGAAAAATTATACACATCACCTCAAAAGTCACTGTCACTAAGAATTCACGGCACAACACGACAAATATTTTCCCCCACCCCATACTTAGAGCATGCATAGTCCCTGATGCATAAAAAAATGAAGAGCAAAGTAGGGTGTAAAGGAAAACTCCCCTCGGTCTGTGCTGGTCTCGTCGGAATCCATGCCAAAGGGTACTAATGCCAACGGTCTGGTGGCGTCATCCTCGTCATCTCCCTCATGATCCGAGCCTTGTATGGTGTTAGCATCCTCCTCGGAATGAACTGGGCTGCCAGGAGCAATGCCCAGCAGTTCTTTAGCTGAACCAGAAAGACCATCACGCATACGGAGGCGCTCGTCATCAGAAATGCCTACTCGGGTCATGACCAGATTCATTGCATCAAACATGAATCTGGCTATACTCTCATCTCGCTCAAACCGAGCCGCCGGGGTGAGCTTGGACGCAGGCTCCATAACTGATGTAATATCCATAAGCCCTGGTGGAACCTCTACGACCTCATCATGCCCCGGATACTCGGGGACTCCTAGAAACCGCATATACTGAGTCAAAAGGTTGCCATAGTAAAGCCATCGTATCTGGCGCCCAAATCGTGTACGGGCCATCTCCGTGAGCATGATTTCTGCAATGTTGATCGGGCGGCCCGTCATAAGGGAGAAGATTAGGCAAACTCTTGCCCGGGTGCAGTCACTGCTGTGTTCGGCAGGCATCAGTCTAGCCTGCACGAAGTTCTCCCAGACCTTGGCAGCATGGTTAAAATCAGCCCGGACCATAGATAGATGGACGTTGCCTTGCTTTCTGTTCCATTTTGCGTGAGAGTCAACGCCACACAGTAGCATATGCCGGATGAGCTGATAGGGAGGGCTGCGGATCAATTGTTGCAATCGCTGAGGGTCAGCATTAGCAACTCCCAAGTACCGGCATAAATCTTCCCTTCCTAATGGCACCTTCGTACCTCGGACATAAGACCGGGACCGATGGAAGTCCCAGTTAGCATATAATTCTTGCACTGCACTTAGGTTCGCTGGTCCTGGGCATTCAAGAAACCTCTCCATTCTCGATAGGCGGAGTCGAGCAAGGATATCTGGAAATCGCCTTTCCAGTAGAGTAGTGTTTATGCCCATCTCCGAGACATAGCGTCCCGTGGGCACAAAATTCCGGTACCAGGTAGCTACATTATCATCTACCAAGTCAAGTCGGGGTCGGGGCCTGGTAGGGATATGCTGGGAACCCTCATCAACCTATTTGCCTTTTGCTTGGCGAGAAGATCCTTCGCCCTGTTTTCTTTTCGTCGGAGCTTGGGCAGTAATTGATGTCTTGCCAAGTGCTTTTCCTTTGTTTCCGTCACGTGTCATGGCTACCTGCAATATGACAAATAGAAAAATGAGACAAGGTATGACAATGTCATGAAAGGACCCCACACTTAAAATTTTACGTATAAAACAAGTGGGTGCAAGATAGGTAACGGGTACTCAAGACTTCCCCGTGTGTGAATTTGCATGAACATGAGAATGTACGTGAGTGTCAAGGATAAAAGACGAATAAAGTTCTGAACTTTAGAGGTGAAAGTGACTAATCGACATACAAAGGCTAAGGAATAATAATTAGACGACATACAAAATGAATACAGAGGATGTAGAATACATGTGAAATCAAAAACCCGACCCTGCAGTACGGATAAATCACCCCAAACGACCCCACACTTACTTCGAAATGCACATACAAGTAAGTCCGAATACTCAGACTTTATCGGACTTACGAACATATCATTCAAGCATTTTAGCAAACACTTGGTGTACACAAGAATTTTTCTTCAGCTTTAACAATGGTGAAGTGTATTCACCTTCCCGGATTTTGACGAAGTAGAGGGACTATTAGATTACTACTCCGATGCAGTCAATACCAACCAACAATTTCAGTTTAAACGTCACTACACATGAATTTGTAAGGAAAACATAAAGAAGAAGAAAAAGAGTCGCAGGGGTTATGGGAAAAAGGGATTTTGTAGTTTGTATTCAATACACAAAACAAATAACAAGTAAAAGAGAAGAAGAAAGAAGGATGAAAGAAATCATACCTGAGCTCTTGAAGATTGACGGGAAGTGCAAGAGAAACTTGTGTATGTAGAAGAGGAAGAAGAAGCACAGTGAAGCAGTAGAAAGAAATCGGATCGTGTTTGGTGTGTGAATGTGGGGGAAATCGGGTGGGTTTGTAATTATAAAAGGGTAATTTAGTTAGGGGGAATGGGTAGTGGGTCGGGTTAATGGGTTGGGTCAAAATTTAAAAGAGAAGAAATAACTTACCTGGGTATACTCAGCCTGGCGCAAGGCGCCCATCAGGGGGCTGGGATTTTAAGTGCACTGCCTGGGGCGCCACAGGCAGCGCTGCGCTGGCCTGGGCCCCGCAAGCAGACTGTTTTTCGCTTTTTTTTTTATTTTTTGTGTCACGTATTACAATATGACCTATACTATTTTTATATATCAATTACATTCTTTTAGCTAATCTAAAAAATTAAAAACAAGAAGTTAACTAGAAATAACATTAACATTGGGTTGCCTCCCAACAAGCGCCTAATTTAACGTCGCGGCACGACTCACTTTTTCTGACTCATTCCTCTGTAAATGTGATTTGAGTTTTATCCCGATTGACCACTCCTCCCCAATAATGCTTCACCCGTTGTCCGTTCACCAAGAATTTTATTTCACTATTAAAAGCTCTTAATTCAATTGCTCCGTAGGGCGTAACTCGCACTACTTCAAACGGCCCCGACCATCTCGATTTAAGCTTTCCGGGGAAAAGCCTCAATCTTGAATTGAATAACAATACTTGCTGGCCTGGTTCGAAATAGCGCGGTTGAATATGCTTGTCATGCCATCTCTTTGTCTTTTCTTTGTATAACTTGGCATTTTCGTATGCGTGTAGCCGGAACTCCTCTAATTCATTTAGTTGCAGTAGTCTCTTTTCACCCGCAGCTTCCAGGTCCATATTCAGTTTCTTTATGGCCCAATATGCTTTATGTTCCAACTCTACCGGGAGGTGGCAGGCTTTTCCATAAACTAATTTGTACGGCGACGTCCCTATTGGAGTTTTAAAAGCTGTGCGGTAGGCCCATAGAGCGTCATCCAACTTTGCTGCCCAGTCCTTTCTGTTTACGCTCACTGTTTTCTCCCAAATTTGCTTTATTTCTCTGTTTGACACTTTGGCTTGACCGCTTGTTTGGGGATGGTAAGCTGTAGCAACTTTGTGACGTACCCCATATTTTGCCAAAAGGTTATTAAGCAGCCGGTTGCAAAAGTGTGTGCCTTCATCACTGATCAATGCTCTTGGAGTCCCGAATCTGGAAAATATGTTTTTCTTGACAAAGGCGGCGACTACCATGGCATCATTTGTAGGCAAAGAAATTGCCTCTACCCATTTGGATACATAGTCAACGGCAAGCAAGATGTATTTGTTCCCTCTGGACGGAGGAAACGGGCCCATGAAATCTATCCCCCATACATCAAAGAGTTCAACTTCAAGAATGTTGTTGAGGTGCATCTCGTGCTTCTTTGTGATCGTACCCGTTCTTTAACATTGATCGCATCTTTTGACAAAGGCATGTGCATCTTTGAACAAAGTCGGCCAGAATAGCCCGGATTGTAGAACCTTGGCTGCTGTACGGTCGCCCCCATGATGGCCTCCATATGGTGAGGCGTGACAATCATGCAAAACGGAATTAACCTCTTCATCCGGAATACACCTCCTCATCAACTGATCGGCACATTGTTTGAACAAATACGGTTCATCCCAATAATAGAACTTAACATTGTGTAGGAACCGTTTTTGGGCTTCGCTTTTGAAATCTGGGGGTAGCACTCCGCTTACTAAGTAATTGACAAAATATGCATACCACGGAGGAGAATCATGACTGATTGCAAAAATTTGTTCATCTGGGAAGTATTCCTTTATCTGTCCATCTTCTTTCAAGTGTGCATGATTTTCTAACCGAGAGAGATGGTCCGCCACTTGATTTTCGGTGCCCTTCCGGTCTCTGATTTCTACGTCAAATTCCTGCAACAATAGGACCCAGCGCATTAATCGAGCTTTAGATTCTTTCTTAGTAAATAAATACCTGATTGCTGCATGGTCAGTGTGGACTATGACTTTTGTTCCCACTAAGTAAGCTCTGAACTTCTCGAATGCCCAAACTACTGCTAGCAACTCCTTTTCTGTGGTAGTGTAATTTTGTTGTGCCGGATCTAGAGTTTTGCTTGCGTAGTAAATAGAGTGGAACACCTTGTTTTTTCGCTGTCCCAGCACTGCTCCAATGGCCAAATCACTAGCGTCGCACATGAGCTCAAAAGGTATTGACCAATCCGGTGCTACAATAATGGGTGCAGATATCAGCTTCTCCTTGAGTGCTTCAAATGCCTTGAGGCAGGAATCATCGAATTTGAATGGTACATCTTTTTCGAGCAACCTGCACAAAGGAGTAGAAATTTTAGAAAAATCCTTAATGAAGCGCCTATAAAAACCTGCATGTCCTAAGAAGCTCCGGACACCCTTGACAGAAATTTGGGGCGGTAATTTTTCAACGGCCTCGACTTTTGCTTTGTCCACTTCAATGCCTGTTCTGAAAATTTTGTGGCCCAAGACAATTCCCTCTTGTACCATGAAGTGACACTTTTCCCAATTGAGCACCAAGTTAGTTTCCTCGCACCGGGCTAGCACTTTACTCAGATTCCGTAAGCAATCATCATATGAGGATCCGAAAACAGAGAAATCATCCATGAACACCTCTACAAATTTTTCCACCATATCGGTAAAAATGGCCATCATGTATCTTTGGAATGTCGCAGGTGCATTGCATAGGCCAAATGGCATTCGCTTGAAGGCGAAGGTGCCATAAGGACAAGTGAAAGTGGTCTTCTCTTGATCTTCGGGGCATATAATAATTTGATTATACCCTGAGTAGCCATCCAAAAAGCAATAATATTCGTGCCCTGCTAATCTATCGAGCATTTGATCAATGAATGGAAGTGGAAAGTGATCTTTTCTGGTTGCCTTGTTGAGTTTCCAATAGTCAATACATACCCTCCATCCGGTAATGGTTCGAGTGGGGATCAATTCGTACTTGTCATTCTCTACAACAGTCATTCCCCCTTTCTTAGGTACGCACTGCACTGGGCTAACCCAATTGCTGTCGGAAATTGGAAAAATGATACCTGCGTCTAGCAATTTTATGACCTCCTTTTTTACTACTTCTTTCATTATCGGATTCAACCTGCGCTGCTGTTCTACATTTGGGTGATGGCCTTCTTCTAAAAATATTTTGTGCATGCAGAATGATGGACTGATTCCTTTTATATCTGCAATGGTCCACCCAATTGCTTTCTTGTATTCTTGAAGGACCCGTAGTAATTTATCTTCTTGTGTGCTAGTCAGGCTGGATGAGATGATCACAGGTAATGTTTCAGCTTGACCTAGATAGGCATAGCGCAGATGCACTGGGAGTGGCTTAAGTTCAAGCTTGGGTGCTTCTTCAACAGATGGCCTGGGAGGGGTCAGAGTAACAGGCCTCTCTAATTCTTCAAATTTTCTAAACCCTTGAATATAGTTGCAAGATAGATCCATTAACTGCTCAATGTCTCGTATTATATCATCTTCAACATCTTCTACTTTCCCAATCAATAGGCATTCAACTGGGTCAGCTGGGCTCAAGTACGGTACTACAGATGTGGAAACCGTTTCTACCACAGAAATCATAGACAGCTCCTCGTAATGTGTTGGCAGCCGCAGTGCTTTATACACATTAAACACCTCTTCTTGGTCCCCCACCAGCATAGTCATCTTTCCTTCGCAAACATCTATGATGGCTCGACCGGTGGCTAAAAATGGACGCCCCAAAATAAATGGGACGTCCTGATCCGGTTCGTAGTCTAAAATGATGAAGTCCGCCGGAAATATGAATGAGCCCACTTGGACTAGAACGTCCTCAATAACACCCTCCGGATGAGCCAAAGAGCGGTCTGCCAGCTGCAATATGACTGTGGTCGGGCGTGGATCGCCTAATCCCAACTGTCGGAACACTGATAATGGCATTAAGTTTATGCTTGCTCCGAGGTCGCATAGTGCCCTTCCCACAGCATGTTTTTCAATAGATATCTGGATAGTGAAGCTGCCCGGATCCTTTAACTTTTGTGGTAATTTTCCTTGAATTCTTGAACTGCACTCTTCAGTAAGTGCTACTGTTTCAAACTCATTCTATCTTCTTTTATTTGCCACAATGTCCTTGATATATTTTGCATATTTAGGTACTTCTTGAAGAATATCCACTAATGGAATGTTTATTTGCACCTGCTTTAAGATCTCAAGGAATTTCTTATAAGCCTCATTATCTTTCAACTTTTGCAATCTCTGGGGAAAGGGAGGTTGTGGCCTTGCAACCAATTGTGGGGGTTGCTTAGCCACTACCTCGTCGACTATATTTTCATCTCCTTTGGCCTTTTCCGAAGTGATCTCCATGGCGGTCGGTTTCTCATTAAAAGTGACTTGCTTTTTCTTTTTCTTTTCGACATCCTCTAGCTGCCTCCCATTCCTTAATGAAACTGCATTTAATGATGCCCGTGGGTTAGCTTCAGTGTCGCTGG
>MCJB01047992.1:19671-51018 GCA_002018475.1 Nicotiana obtusifolia | reverse complement strand
AGGGATTAATATGCAGTTAAGTTGTACTACGGAGCGTGCGTGCGTATCAATATTATATATATAAATATAGTATAGCGTATTACATATCAAGTTATATATACATGTATAATACAATACACTATACTATAGTATATTATATTGTATAGTGTATTATATATCAATATATATTCGATATATCATGGTGTGACTATACAATAATATAAATGTAAGCCGTTAACGCTTTTGTAATACAAGGGATTAATATGCAGTTAAGTTGTACTACGGAGCGTGCGTGCGTATCAATATTATATATATAAATATAGTATAGCGTATTACATATCAAGTTATATATACATGTATAATACAATACACTATACTATAGTATATTATATTGTATAGTGTATTATATATCAATATATATTCGATATATCATGGTGTGTGTGTGTATATATATATATATATATATATAAATATTAAAGTTATATTCGATATATATATACTATAATATAGTATAGTATATATATACTAAATGTATTGCACGCACGCTCCGTAGTACACTTAACTGCATATTAATCCCTTGTATTACAAAAGCGTTAATGGCTTACATTTATATTATTTAGACATGCAGTAAATACAAAATTGAGTTTAATTTTGGTAAAATGTTAACAAGAAAGCGACCAACTTTATATATTTGCGACCAACGTTGGTCGCTTATCTCCCCATAAAATTTCCCTCCAATAAGCGACCAACGTTGGTCGAAAAAAAAAAATCTGATTTATTTTAATTTTCCAGATTAGCGACCAACGTTGGTCGCTTATCTCCCCATAAAATTTTCCTTCATTAAGCGACCAACATTGGTCGCCAATGTTAAACGTGGGTCCACTTTTGCGACCAAAATTGATCGCCAATTGTGAATTTTCTTTGACCAGATTGGTCTGACCAGTCCGGTCAACATGTTGACGAATTTAGCGACCAATTTGCGACCGATCTTGGTCGCTAATTACTTTAAGTTTTTTTTTATTTTTTTTTTCTAAATTCGCGACCAATGTTGGTCGCTTTTTGTGGCAGACCAACTTTGGTCGCTAATGTTTGATCGCAAAAATGCTGTTTTCTAGTAGTGTTTCTGTGCAAATAATCATATCTTGCGCTAGAAATGTCGGAATTGCAATCCGTCTGCTCCGTTAGAAAGAAACTCAGAGCCTTTCCACATATATGAATTTTATGACTGAATGCTTTCAGTTAAGCTGCAATTATTTCTTGAAATTGGTACAGCCGTCTCTCAAGCTTGTTTTCCAGCTGTGCATGCCCTTGAAAAAAATTAATAACTTGAGTTAGAAGCCTCTAAATGACGAACGGTTTGCACTCTTGGAACCTGGACAACTAGAGCTTCATCAAGCTCAAATTTCAGGGCAGAAATCCCACTAGATGGACCGCAAAATCTTTTGGAATTTACTGTAGACATCCATCAAGCTTGCTTTCCAGCTTTGTGGCGCTCTGGACCAAACAAATCGTATCTCCAGGTATGAGCGTCAAAAATATGAAACATCTTGATTCTACTGAAATGAGACTTCAAGTGCTACACTCACACCAAGTATGGGCGCTATATTCATCATGGATTGATCGCAACAAATTCTTTTGTAAATTAACTCTGAAATTTGTACATTGTGATACTTGGCAGCATGTTCGAGAGCCCTCTTCTCTTTTTTCTTTCTCTTGGTAGGTTTGGAGCTTTCCTTATGTTACGACTCAAAATTCAACTAGTCGTGATGATATTTAACCTAACCCGCTAGATAAGCCAATTAACAATAACACAATCCAAATGAAATTAATGAGAAATAAATGATGAAATAACTGAACATTTATACAACAAGCCAATGACTGGTAGTACAAGTCATGAACTACTAAGATTTAAATTTACAAACCGAAATGAAAATGATACAATATCTGTTTGAAATGTTTATGAATAGAATCTCAAATCTGTAACTACCAAGAACTAGTGGTAGCGAAAACTGAAACGCGGGTACATCTTCAATGCTAACTCCCGCCATTCACAGCAACATCAACTCCAAAATCTGCATGCAAGGTGTAGAAGTGTAGTATGAGTACAACCGACCCCATGTACTCAATAAGTATCCTAACTAACCTCGGTGAAGTAATATAATCAAGAATCATAAATGATACTCGTTATCACCTGTACAGTTCATAATTTCAACATGTGTGTAGAACAGTTATATGATCAAATCAGGAAATCTCCGGTAATATCACCTTGGTGCTCACAATTCTTTGTCTTAAAGTGTTCTTCTCAATAAAAAATCTAGCATATAAGGAAGATATGCAAGTAAATCAGGTAAACAGTCAAGGAAATTGCAAGTAAAGATGAAATGCAAACGAAATGCCAGCCCGTTGCAGTGCGCAACCCGATCCAAATAACGATAAGCCAATAAGGCCTGTACACCATCAAGAGAGAAACATGAGAGGTTGACCCTAGGGGGATAGATCCTTATCCACACGCAAACACGGCCAATTCAACATGCTACCAGCCCGACTTTCTCACATGCTCAATATCACAATCCGCCCGGCGTGGTCACAGGCTATGTCACAATCCCCCCGGCATAGTCACATGAATAACAATACAATCCACCTAGCATGGTCACAGGCATAACAACACAATCCGCTCAGCGTGGTCACAGGCATAATAATACAATCGGCCCGACGTGGCCACAAACACAATAATACAATCCGCCCGGCATGGCCATAGGCATAGCAATGCAATTCGCCCTGCGTGGTCACTGGCATAACAATACAGTCCTTCCGACACACTCACATAACAATATAATCCGTCCGTCGTGGTCACATGCATACAACACAATTTGCCTGGCGTGGCCACAGGCATCCAGTCCAAATCATATCACATAGAAACAAATATACAAGAACATATGTATATGATCAATGAATATCATATTTCATGCTCTTGAACTGTTATAATAACATACTAAAGTATAGGCATGTGCAAAATGTGCTATCATAGCTCAAATTGGCAATTTCATCACAGAAATAGCAATTACTAAGTTTATTCAGGGAATTAGCCTTTTCGTAACCTCAAATACGACTCAAATAGTTCACAAAAATGTTATAAATATGAGGAATATTATAGCCTAAAGTTTAACAGTCAATTCTAGGCATATCATAGTCTAAGCACTACCTCGAGCGTGAATATATATACCCCGGTGCTCGCACATGAGCCGAAATTCCGCACATATGTGCACCTAAAGGACGTAGCTATCATAAATAATTCAAGCAACTAGTGCCTCAACCAAGTTTAGATAAGACATTTACCTCAAACAAGCCAAAACCGACACCGAGCAAGCCAAACCACACTCTGGCAATGCCATCCGGCGCGTATCAACCTCCGAATGGCTCGAAACTAGCCAGAAGCAACTCAAAAACATCAAATAATACCATAGGAAACAAACCCAATCGATAAAGGTCAAATCTTTAATCAAAAACTCAAAGTCAACCAAAAATTCAAAACCGAGCCCGCCCCTTGAAACCTTACAAAACTCAAAAATTCTGACAACCTATTCGAATACGAGTCCAACCATACTAATTTTACTCAAATCCAACTCCGGATCGATGTTCAAAACTCAAAAATTTACTTTTGAAAAGTTTAGACAAACCTTCCCCTCCCCCCCTATTTTTCTCTAAAATTCACAATCCAAATGTCAAAATCGAAGATAGATTCATGAAGTATAATCAAAACCGAGTAAAAAATACTCACCCCAATCTATATGGTGAAAACCCTCTCTAGATAGATTTATGAAGTATAATCAAAACCGAGTAAAAAATACTCACCCCAATCTATGTGGTGAAAACCCTCTCCAAAATCGCCCAAAACCGGGCTCTAAATCCCAAAATGGGATAAAATGAACCAACCCTCGAATATAAATACAATCTGCCTAGCATTTTTCGCACCTGCATATTGGCTACTTCTGCTGCGTCGCATTCGCGACCAAACTCCGTTTTTTGCAGAAAATCACTGAAATTCGACCTCTTGCACCTGCGGGAATATACCTACTTCTGCGACATCGCGGGTGCGAGCCTCTAACCGCTCATGCGAAGATTCTCACTCCTACGCCCCAACTCACCGCTTCAATGCTTCTGCAGATGCGGCCAAGCTCGCACCCGTGACTTCTCAACAGCGGACCACCTCCGCTTTTGCGACCAAAGTTCCGCATATGCGCCTTCTTAGATGCGATGAAAACTTCGCATTCGCGGACTTCTGCCCCCAGCTCCAAATTGCGCTTCTGCGCTACAAGTGCCGCTTCTGCGGCTTCACATACGCACCCAAGGCTCCGCAGGTGCGGTTACACCAGGTCCGTGCCCAAACTAATATCAACTAATATGATCTAAAACGATCCGAACCACGTTAGAAACTCACCCGATCCCGTCGGGACCCCGTCCGAATATACCAACAAGTTTCAAAATATACACGAACCTGCTCGAGGCCTCAAATCACACATAACAACATCATAGCTACACATCACACCTCAAATCAAACTTAATGAACGTTCGAACTTTCAACTTCCAAAACTCGTGCCGAATCCTATCAAATCAACTCGGAATGACCTCAAATTTTGCACACAAATTTCAAATGATATAACAAACCTATTCCAACTCCCGAAACAATAATCCAAGCTAGATAACATTGAAGTCAACTCTTGGTCAAACTTATGAATATTCCTAACCTTCAAATTTCTAACTTTCGCCAAATAGTGTCGGAACCTTCTAAAAACATTCAAATGTGGACTAAGGTTAAAGTAAAAATCTTTAGTTAGGTTATGTTTTCAAGCTTAAAGGGATTGGGGTGACGTGTGATCACCCATGAGTATGTATGGTGAGTTTACACAGTGATTTGATGGATTTGGAACGACTCTTGGTGCGTTCGAGGGCGAACGTATGTCTAAGTGGGGGGAGAATGTAACGACCCAACCAATGGTTTTGAGCATTTGCATTTCGTTCAGCTATTTGAAATCATGAGTAGCTTCATATGATGTATTATGACTTGTATGAATCGTCGGTTTTGGTTTTTAGGTGATTCGGGATTGATTCGGAAAAATGATTTTTAACTAGGAAGCTTTAAGTTGGAAGAGTTGATCAAGTTTAATTTTTGCGTATTTGACATTGAATCGAAGTTTTGATGGTTCTATGAGGTTCGGATAGTAATTTTGGACTTGGGCGTATGCCCAAATTCGGAGATATTTGACAGACATTTAGACTTGACATATTTAGATCCGAAATAATTTGTTTTCATAGATAATTTAGACTGATACAAGTGGCAACAAGGATTACATCATCGTCTCATAGAATTGAATGGGCATGGACAACTAGCCCTTTTGGAAAGTAAAAGAGAAAACTAGGGATAAGTGTACAAGTGGAAAATAGGTGAAATGAACCTCTAATAACCATCCCCTGAGTCGTTTCCCATGTCCTTCTCTTCTTCTGGATCCTCTTCCGGATCCTCCTCGGCGTCTTCCTCAAACTCCTCCTCATCATCATTGAATTCGGATTCCTCCTCTGGATCTTCTTTTGGCTCTTTGCTTGATCCTATCTGGATGCACTCCACTACCCGATCATCATCTTTAGCAGGTGGCAACATGTGGTCAATGGATCCTGGGACCACCTGACGATGCATTGACGTGGTCACAAGATAATGTGGTAGGATCTCATGATAAATCTCAAAGAAACCACCGCGTCCTCTAACCAGGCTATACCATCTCAGCTTGGCCGGGCTAGTTCTTCTTCTTCTTCTTCGTTAATCCAGACGTAATACTCAGGAGTACACCTCTAGTTTTGATCCATAGGCATTGTTACCAGGTCATTCCACTCTTCTTGCAGCCTTCTTATCCTGGGAATTGGGATCTGTCTATTGTACTCATCCTCGTATAGTGTTGTCCTTATCCAAAGAGGCACATCTTGGATCATCCCAAGCTATCTGAGGACCCACAGGGGTGAGTATGGTTGAATGCCTTCAAGTCCAATCAACTCAATGAAGTATTTATGAGGAGTCCTCAAGATTTCCCTTCCACCTAACTATGAGAGTTTCCAGTTGATTCATTCTCCTGTCAGATTGGTTAGCATTTCGAACCATTCTTCTTGCCAATGTGGGGAGATCCAGTGTCTCATTCTTTCATTGTGGTTGCGGATCATATTGCTGACGCCACGAAGTAGTCGATGGTGGCTTCCCGCTAGAAGAAATGTTCAGTAGCCCAGGTCTGAAGCAGCAAGTTACAACCTTTAAAGAAATCATCCTCTCGTGCGCATGTGGACAAAACCCTCAGCATCTCAACTAACACCATTGGCACTAAAGTAGCTTGAAGATTGCCACAGAAGGTTTCCAGGACCACTGGTAATAAGTTGATGTTGATAAGGCCCCTTCATTGCAGGAAGACCAATATTCCCAACATTTCCGTTGCAAAAATGATAGGCCTGAGACTCTCCCACGTCGCTTGGTCACATTGAAACTCCCCTGAATACCATTCATAGCTTTCACGGTGCCCAAATCTGTCGAACAGTTGGCCGAGGCTCACCCATCCGTCCTCGATACTTTTGAGACTTCTGTTGTTGGCAAGGCCTAAGGTATCCAAGAATCGGTAACCGACCATAGTAATTGGCAATACTGGCTTTCTTCCATTGAACGACAGCTCCGTGAAACTTGTGACTTCTTCCAATGTCGGTACTAACTCACAGTCGGCAAACTTGAAGACCGCCGTATCCGGATCCCAAAATTTTATCAACAGGCGAGTGAGCACCTAGTCTGCTCGGATGTTCATCAATGTAGGTAATGCCCCCAGGTGCGTCCGAACCTCATCGCCGTGTTCCTGATGAATATTCTTCCACCATTGTTTCAACTTATGTGGTGCTCCCACTACCATGCTGATTTCAGGGATGTTTTGGTTGATTTCCATTTTTTGAGGTGGGTAAAAGAAAGATATTTGGGTAAGTGTTTGCTTCAGATCCTTAAGTGTCTTGTCATGTTTGTTTGTCTTTCCACAGAAGTTATGTCGTTGGTTGCATGACCCATGAGATTAGGGTGGCTTTCCTAATTGTGTGTTGGTACCGAGGACCGACTCACCTAAGGTTAATGCAGTATGACCTATTTGACTAGAGTAGAATGCTTCATGCTTTTGAATTAGACTGAAGGCTGCGAGAAGTTTTCTCAGTTGACCTGACAAAGCCATTCTCTGAAAGTAGAGAGTTTTGAGAAGAAGGTTCGGATGGGTGTAAAAGACGATCCTCGCATTCCATTGTGTGTGATAGTGTACGGCCAAGACTCGATTGGAAGAAATGTGATGACAGTGTGTATAAAGCAGTAATAGACAAAGGTGTAGCAGCAATAAGCATGATAATCATAAAGAGCAAATAATTATAAAGAGCAAATAAAGTAGGCAAGCATGTAATTGCAATTTCAACTATAATCAAAGAAATGCATAAATAAATTTAGATGCCAGATTAGTCTACGTCTGCCAAGGTCAGAACCTAAGTGTGATATCTCCAGCAGAGTCGCCATGTTGTTGCACCCTATTTTGCACTAGTCAAGACTGGATTCAACTTGTGGTTTCTCTGTTGTTGATGAAAGAGAGTTGCCACCTCATTTAAAGGTATACTAGGGTACCTATTTAATACGAAGTTATATTCATTATAGGTCTGCAAACCAGTGAGATTATGGGTAAGGGTTCTGTTCTTCTAAGAGGAATGTGTTAGGCAGCCCTTAAAATCTACCTGAGGTAGCTCCATAGGACTTGGACTAATTATAAGGAATCAGTTATTTATACTATGCTTAAGTTCTACTAAGGTGTGGCTTAATATATATTAAAGGGAGTGTACGTATATAAAATATGTAAACCTTAAGGGCGATGTGAGATTATAAATGAATTATTGAAGGTTAAGAGAGTTATGAATTTTAAGGCTTGTAATTATTAAATTATGAAAGTGATTAATTTAAAGAATAGATGCTTGTATAATTTTAAAAGATGTTCTTAAGAAAAATGATTCTAAATATACCTTGGTTTTAAAAAATCTGAAGAAGGAAAATCTTTGAAAATTCATTTGAGTGACCATTCCTTACTGTTTTTCATGAAAATCTGGTTTCATTCCCTGTTAGCAAAGACCAGCGATTCCTTTTTCTAATTTTCTGAAAACGGGCCGCTGTTTTTGATTAGAGCCTGAGCTTCAAAAAGATTAAGAGAGGTGAGTGTACAAAATGAACAAGTTTTAATTAGCGAAGCGAAGATTAATTACTAGCTAATTCTCTTTAAGTCCTCTATTAGTTAAAGTTTGCCAATATCATGTGATATAAAGCAAGATGGTAAAGCACATAATCAAATGCGAAATATGATAAAACGACAAAGGCAGTAAGGGAAAATATGAAGCAGTAAACTAGGTTATGGAAATAATGAACAATAACGAAAGAAGTAAGAGAGAGAGGACTGGACTCTGATGGTTGGGCCTCAATAAGGTAGGCTCAACAATTGAGAGATGCAGCTATACTTGACCGGACTCTTCAGAAAATGCAGAAAAGCTAGTTTGGGCCTGAGTTCCTTAGGAACCCAGCAGGCCCAAATGTATAAGCCCAAAAAAATAAGGTCATTAGAAGTATATCCCACATTCTCAACCTATTCAAAACATACATAAAATGTATATAGACAAACAATTGGAACGAGAAAATAATCAACACTGTGGGAAATTAGATTAATGTGGTGGTTCTACTTGGAAAATAATTCACATTGAAAACCTTTAGTTGTCATTAGACATTAAACCCCCTAAGAACTAAATGTGTCAACTAATTAAGGGCTAAATTGGAAGTTATACTCAATATCGATGCTCTCTTTGAATCCCCCGACACTTAAAAGTTCCCAAGGGACTCAAGGCCCAGAGCAATGCTTATGCCGGGAAGGGCACCCTAACCTAGAGTCATACTTCACTCCCAATTACCCTTAAATACTAACGACATGTTTTTCTTACAGGTTTAAATGCTAATGAGGCCCTTTCAATGTAAACTAAATGCTGTAGCATTACTTGCCACAAAATATACTTTTCCTCCTAACATAAGAACATATAGTCTACATTGGATACCAAACAAACATATATCACGTGAATCTAAATATCTGACTTTAAAACACATATAGGTGAGGAGCAGAAGCATCATAAGCATACTACAAAGATCTGAACATTACAGCAGAACAGTGTTCCGAGGAAAGGCAAAGCTATACAACAACAATTCAACAAATACAGAGGTTCTAGTATTTGGCAAACCAAGTGTGAACTGATTGGTTTTTGCTTTTAGCACATACATAAGTTGATAATACTACTTTAACACTTTAGAAGTCATCAATGAAGGTTCAGGCAACACAGTCATGGCTAACCATTTACAGAGGTTATCAAAGATATTAAGGACAAGATCAACTCTCTCAATAGGTCTACAAGTTCACAAATTAAAACATGGAATCCATAAGGACTTCAATAGAGTCATACTCCTAATAGTATTAGCTTTAAACAAATCATCATGTTAAGATAGCATCAGCAAAGATTTTAGGGATCAGATTTGGTTTTAAATTTAACAATAGGGAAAGAGCTGGGGTAATTCTGGACAAGACATGAAATCAGGAATCAAATAGGAACATGCAATACCTAGTTAGTCACATGAACACTTCAACTGAAGTAATACTTTCATACAGGCAGGGAAGACTTATACATTTATGGAATTAGGTTTAGCATGACATGAGGAGAAAGATTTACGGACAAAGAAAAGGCATTGCATTAAAATAGGTTTAATTCAAAGCTATGTCTAGAATGCATCTAAGTATCAAATGATCGTCCTTATATTTTAACAAGTTATCACCTGGTTATAGCAGAGTAACCATGTCTTGTTTTTTTAGGGAAGACAATCTTAAAAGATAAAATACATGTCAGCTTTTCAAAGATCAATGATAACCTAAAAGGATTAGAGACAAGAGGTATGATACCAAGTAAGTTGTAGATTGAACATGCAGCTGAAGATGTTTACTAACCAAGTTTAGCCTAACAAGTTATCAGTCATTTATAACAACGAAATGAAAGAGGATCATGATTGTGTTACGAGGAAAGATAACTTAGTTTTTAACAAATGTATACAATAGGACTACTGGGATTCATGAAGAGAAGAAAGTTTAATTCAAACACGATTTGGTCAACAGATGCAATAATAACTAGACAAAATAAAAATACCATAGTGGCAACTCAGAAATTGTTTAACAAACATAATAGAGGAGAAAAACATATAAACACTTAGAGTTCATGCTTAAGGCTAAAGGATAGAGGATATAAAAAAAACACATTCCGATTCATCTCAGTCATGGTTATCAAATTATAAGCTCAACTTCAAGACTCACAAACTACAAAGATGCAACAGATAAGGATACTGCAGATCAATGAAAAGCTATAAAGTTCATGTAACATGAGCACATAATAACTCAAACATGTAGACTGTTGGAAACACAGGAACAAAGATCAACATGAATCAGTTAATGGTTTGATCAATCATCAATTAAAGAATCAAACGGAGGACAAATAGTCACAAGTGGACATTAAACTAAAAGAACATAAGCACTAATATGCTGATTGCAAACACCATAAACATCTGTAATCCTTAGGATATAAATAACATATTTGTAGCATTCAAAGGTATGAACAAAAGAGAAGGATGAGAGATGTGCTGACCCTTTTGAGAGTAGCAGACCAAAAAAAGGCTCTTTCTCAGTTGGTTAAGACCCCAGGAGCCTCAAGTTTGAACGAGCCTCAGTACTCAGCAAACGAAATGAAAAGAATAGTAAGAAAACCCAGGCTTTTGAACTTTAAATTTCTTAGATGATTCATAGCGTTTGTGCTTGTGTGTATGTTTTTCTTCGGTCCTAGGTGGTTGGTTGTTACGTAAGAGCATTGGAAGCTTCTCTTTATAGTGCCATTTAAGGTTCTAGGGCTTCAGAGGATTCAAATCAGATAGTGAAAGATGATGATAGTCGAGTGATATAGCAAAGTAGAGGTAAAATCAGAGGACACATAGGGAAAATAGTGCCGAGTTTACCTGAGAGGAGAGAAGTCGACTGTTGAGAACAAAAACCTTTAGTAAGAGCCCTAATGTCTAGAGGTCGCTTCGCTTGACCCTTGGACCAAGAATGTCATGATAACCTTGAGAAACATTCATGCATGCCATAGATTTAACAAAACAGAGGAGGGTTAAAACTGATGCTTGGTTAATTTGTGAAAAATAGATATTCATCAGTGGAAAATACTTTGAAAATATTTATTGTAAATTATTAAGTATAAATGAATTAATTTAAAAGGGGAGGGTCAAAATTGAGCATCAACAGAGTCACAAACTCTAGCTGAATACATGGAAAGATCTCAATGATCAAACTACATTTTTGCTCAAATAACAAGCTGACAGACAATGAAAGGAAAGGACTCCGAGGTATTGTGACGACCAAGCAGCTCTACCTTGAATCCTCGCGATCAATAAGCTAACTCTGTCTGAGTCTAATATCTCCAATACCTGGATCCGCACACAAATGTGTAGAAGTATAGTATGAGTACACCATGGTTAGTACCTAGGAAGTATCAAGACTAACTTTGGTGGAGTAGTGACGAGGTACAAGTCAAGGCACCTACTAGACAAATTAACTAAACTCGGTGGAGTAGTGACGAGGTACAAGTCAAGACACCAACTAGTCAAATTAAATTATGCCATCTAGAAGTATAAAGCTAATGAAAGAAGGAATCGGTAAATGGCAACAAGGATCAACACGTGATATAAACAGCAAAGTAATAAGAACACCGTGAAAGTACCATTGAAACCAAATAAGGGAAAACCAATAACAACCAATTAATCAAGCTACTCTAACACAAGCTTCGCAACGAAAATTTCTCTGAGATACCTCATCTTATAATCACAAGTCACGAGTCTCAACCTACAAATTATATGATCACGGCACCTGGTGCCCACATTTCTAATCACAATCACACGAACAACTCACGTGCCAACATCTCAATCCGCCGGCATGATCATAGGCTCACAATAACAATCCACTCGACGTGGTCACAGGCTCACTATGACAAACCGTCCGGCATAGTCATAGGCTCAATATCACATAAACGCAGATAATATAAGAATACATGGGCATGATCAATAAATGTTACGTTTCATACTCCTGAACTATTATAAGTGGCATGCTACGGTGTATGCTTGTGCGAGTGTACTATTTCAAGCCAAGTCAACAAGTAATATCAAAGACATCGAGTAGCTCATTGAAATCAACACAACAAGTCACGTAAGGTGTATAACATACACGAGTAGAATCACACTAACATATGAATATCGTCAACATAATACCCCCAGGCCATCACACATCATCCCCGACATTGCCACCCTTATCTCTCAGATAGCCACCAGTATCATTCTGCCTTGACAATATCATTAACCACCCGTATTACTCGATAGCCACCCGTATCACTCTGCACAATAGCCACCCCAATCGCTTTGTCCGGACAATAACACAATATCTACCCGTTTCACTCCACACAATCGACAATAGTGGGATGCCACCCTTATGCCCAGCATAACAACAATAGTGAAATGCCACCCTTATGCCCCGCATACCAACAATAGTGAAATGCCACCCTTATGCTCCGCATAATAACAACCAATCCACACAGCAATTTACATGTGCTAACATCACGACAACACGACATATCAACTCATACCACAAGTGCCCATAGGCCACAAACTTTCCAAGAGAACCAAAAATATTAGCATTTCCACAACAAATAGCCCACGGCTCAATACAATGTGTATACAATCTCAATAAAAATAAAATGAACAGGAAAGTAACTCAACAATGAACAACACCCCCTTTAAACATAACTTCAATTAAAGTAGATTAATGACTTTCAGTAACTTTCTCACGACCCAAAACACAACCTATCGTGATGACGCCTATCATGGTATTAGTCAAGCCGACAACTCAGACATTACCAACACGTTCAAATTTAAAATATACCAAAAATAATAGGTTTTAAATAAGCAAAAGATATCATAAATCGTATAAGATGTCTGAAGTCAATCATAAGTTTCCCAAAACCAGGATGTCACTGGGTACATGAGCATCTATACAATACAAGTCTAAAGTACTATCTAAGAGAACTAAAATTGAATAAATAAGATTGAGGAATAGGGGAATAGAGTCAAGGTCTGCGGACGCTAGGGCAGCTACCTCGATAATCCCTGAATGTCGGTAAACTCTAATAGTCAGCAACCACCGTATCGAGAAACACCTAGATCTGCACGAAGTGCAGGGTGTAGCGTGAGTACAACCAATTCAATAAGTAATAACTCTAACTATTAGGCTGAAAGCAGTGACGAGCCTCAAAGGTACAACTCAATTACAAAATTACAATACAAAAATGTAAGCATGCTTCCAAATTAAACAGTTAACGCCCAAATAGGTAAATCATGTCAAGTTCAATTGAAACAAGATATGGTACACCTCGGTATCTACATGACAGTTATACATGCCAACAGAACTATAAAAACAATAATGAAATCATATGCATACTCTCAGAGTATTAGTCAGTCAAATTCAATTGAAACAAGATATGGTACACCTCGGTATCTACATGACAGTTATACATGCCAACAGAACTATAAAAACAATAATGAAATCATATGCATACTCTCAGAGTATTAGTCACTCAGTCCTCCCATTCACTCCATCCTCACAGTCACTCATGCATCACAGTCACTCCATCCTCATAGCCACTCAATCCTCCCAATCGCTCGGCACTCACACTCACACTCGCACTCAATAGGTATCTGCGCCTACTATGGATGTGTTGATTCTGGAGGGGCAATTCCAGCCCAAGCGCTATAATAAGCCAATATTGGCATAAATCAATAAACTTGTTACGGCATGCAGCCCGATCCTATAAGTATCCTCATAATCAGGCCCTCGGCCTCACTCAGTCATCAGTATCTTCACTCTCTCGGGCTCACAGGAATCATGATAATCAGCCCAAACAATGATGATATTATGTATCAATAAAGGACAACAGAGACTGAGATATAACATGCAAGTAATAGTTGTGAGTGTGTACAAAATGGCAAATTAAGCGAATAATTCAACATGTAACATGACCTTTGTGGGTCCTAGCAGTACCAACACATAGCCTAAGCATGATTCTAGCATGATAGGCAGCTCAACTTCTCTAACACATGGTGAGTATGTGGGTAACGACAAGATTATTCAACTATACAGTTCCATGGAATTGACCAAGTCATAATTCCTGCACACCTACACTTCTGTCACCTAGCATGTGCATCACCACAACACCAATCACATAACACGTAATTCAAGGGTTTCATACCCTCATAACCAAGTTTAGAAATGTTACTTACCTCAAATCGTACAAATCCCTATTGCAATAAGCCCTTGCCTCGCGAATATGCCTCTGAATGCCTCGAATCTAGCCACAAATAATTCGATACAATAAACACAAGCTAAAGGAATCAATTCTATAAGAAAATACTAAATTCTTAATCAAAAGTCAAAAAGTCAACTCAAAAGTTGACCCCTGGGCCCACGTCTCTGAATTCAATAAAATTCACAAACTCCAGAAGGCCATTCAACCACGATTTTAACCATAACAAATTTACCACATTCCGATACGAATTCACCACTCAAATTCCCAAATTAAACTCTCCAAATCCCTAGCCTCAAACTCCCAAATTCCACCTTAAAGACACACAAACTAGGTGGGAAATTCAATAGGGAAACAAGACAATTGAATAAAAATTATCACAAGTGACTTACCTCAAGAAACCTTCAAAAATCCTCTCAAAAATCACCTTAGATCGAGTTTGCAAGGTCCAAAAAGAGAAAAATCACGAAACCCTCGAATTTAACGTTCTACCAAGCTGCTTTCGCTTATGCAGATCATTTAACCGCACCTGCGGTTCCGTTTTTGCGGTCCAAGCGCTGCATCTGCGGAGCTACATTGTACACAGGCCCTTCACACCTGCAGCCACTAATCCGCACCTGCGGCGTCGCTTCTACGAGAATTCCTCCGCTCTTGCGGACCAGCCTCACCAGGTCCTCTTTCGCTTCTACGAAGCTTCCTCCGCGTCTGCACACTTGCAGGTGCGGAAATTTCCTTCACACCTGCGGAACTCCCTAGCTCAAGCCAACCTCGCTTCTGCACCTCTTCAGCCGCACCTGTGGCCAATCCCCCCGCAGGTGCGATCACACTAGAAGGCAGAATTTCCAAGAATGCTTCAAGTCTAAATTTTCTTTTGTTAACCATCCTGAATCCACCTGAGGCCCTCGGGACCACAACCAAACATACCCTCAAATCCTAAAATATCATACGAACTTTCTCGAAGCGTCAAATCACATCAAACATTGCTAGAACCACGAGTCGTGCATCGATTCAAGCCTAATGAATTTTGAACTTCCAACTTCGACATCCGATGCCGAAACCTATCAAATCAAGTCCGGTTGTCCTTAAATTTTTGCACACAAGTCATAAATGACACAACAAACCTACTCCAACTCTCGGAACCAAAATTCGAGCTCGGTAACCACAAATTCAATTCTCAATCAAACTTCTTAATTTCCAACTTCCGTCATTTCAAGCTAATTCAACTACGGGCCTCCAAATTACTATCCGGACACACTCCTAAGTCCAAAATCACCAATAGAGCTATCGGAACAGTTGAAACTCCATTATGGAGCCATTACACACAATTCACATATGGTCAACCTTTTCAACTTAAGCTTTCAACCTTGAGACTATGTGTCTCATCACATTCCAAAACATCCCGGAACCGAACCAACTACCCCAATAAGTCACATAGCAACTAATAAGCATAACATGAGCAGTAAATTCGGAACGAGGCTACAACACTGAAAACAACCGGTTGGGTCGTTACATCCTCCCCCTCTTAAACAAACATTCATCGTCTATAGGGTCTAGAAACATACCTGGAGTCTCAAATAAGCATGGATATCTATTCTGCGTCTCCTGCTTGGTCTCCCAAGTAGCCTCCTCAACTGGCTGACCTCTCCATTGCACCTTCACTGGAGCTATGTCTTTTGATCTCAACTTTCGAACATGCCAATCCAAAATGGCCACCAGCTCCACATCATAAGTCAAATCACCATCCAACTGAACCGTGCTGAAATCTAAAAATAAGAGATGGATACCCGACATACTTCCGGAGCATAGAAACGTGAAACACTAGATGAATACTCGACAGAGTAGGCGGCAAGGCAAGCTTGTAAGCCCCCTCTCCAATCCTCTAAAGCACATCAAATGGCCCAATATACCGTGGATTCAACTTGAACTTCTTCCGGAACCTCATAACACACTTCATGGGTGAAACCTTGACCAGTACCTTCTCCCCAACCATATAAGCAACATCGCGAACCTTACAATCGGCTTAACTCTTTTGTCTAGATCGCACCGTGCGAAGCCTATCCTAATCAATTTAACCTTGACCAAAGCATCCGGAACCAATTTAGTACCCAATATCCTAGCCTCACCCGGCTCAAACCATCCCACCAAAGACCGACACCGTCTCCAATAGAAAGCCTCATATGGAGCCATTTGGATGCTCGATTGGTAGTTGTTGTTGTAGCAAACTCCGCGAGTGGCAGAAACTGATGCCAAGAACCCCATAAATCTATGACACAAGCGCTTATCATATCCTCCAATATTTGACCAGTGCGCTCGAATTGCACATCCATCTGAGGGTGAAATGTTGTGCTCAGCTCAACCTATGTTCCCAACTCTCGCTGCACGGCTCTCCAAAACTGTGATGTAAACTACATGCCCCGATTTGAAATGATAGACACCGGCACACCGTGAAGGCAAACAATCGCACGAATGTATATCTCAGCCAACTGCTCTGAGGAATAAGTAGACCCAATTGGAATGAAGTGTGGGGCCTTGGTCAACCGATCCATAAACACCTAAATAACATCAAACTTCCTCGAAGTCTGTGGGAGCCCAACTACAAAATCCATGGTGATATGCTCCCATTACTACTCTAGAATGTCAAGCCTCTGAAGCAATCTGCTCGATCTCTAATGCTCATACTTCACCTGCTAACAATTTAGGCACCAAGCTACAAACTTCACTATATCCTTCTTCATCCTCCTCCACCAATAGTGCTGCCTCAAGTCCTGGTACATCTATGTGAAACCCAGAAGGATGGATTACCGCGAACTGTGGGCCTCCATAAGAATCAACTCACGTATCCCATCTACATTAGGCACACGAATTCGACCCTGCATCCTCAACACCCCATCATCCCCAACAGTAACATCCTTGGTATCATTGTGCTGAACCATATCCTTAAGGACAAGCAAACGGGGATCATCATACCTGCGCTCTCTGATGCGATCAAATAAGGAAGACCGGTAAACCACATAAATTAGAACCCGACTGGGCTCCGAAACATCTAATATCACGAACTAGTTGGTCAAGGCCTTAACATCAACTGCAAGCGGTCTCTCACCAACAGGAACGAATGCAAGGCTACCCATACTCACCGCTTTTCTACTCAAGGCATCGGCTACCACATTGGCCTTCCCTGGATGATACAGAATGGTGATATCATAGTCCTTTAGCAGCTCCAACCATCTCCGCTGCCTCAAATTTACATCCTTTTGTTTGAACAAGTGCTGGAGACTCCAATGATCTGTAAATACCTCAAAAGACACACCGTAGAGATAATGCCTCCAAATATTTAATGCATGAACGATGGCAGCCAACTCCAAATCATGACCAGGGTAGTTCTTCTCATGGGGCTTCAACTGACGCGAAGCATAGGAAATCTCTCTACCCTCCTGTATCAAGACACACCCAATACCAGTCCGAGAAGCATCATAATACACTGTGTAAGAGCCAAAAGCTGAAGGCAAAACTAGAACTAGAGCTGTGGTCAAGGCAGTCTTGAACTTCTGAAAGCTCTTCTCCCACTCATCTGACCACCTGAATGGAGCACCCTTATGGGTTAATTTGGTCAAAGGCACTGCAATAGAAGAGAAACCCTCCACGAAGCGGCAATAATAATCGGCCAAGCTGAGAAAGCTCCGAATCTCAGTAGCTGAGGACGATCTGGGCCAACTCTGAACTGCCTCTATCTTCTTTTGATCCACCTTAATCCCCTCATTGGACACTAGTTCCCCAAGAAAGCCATCGAACTAAGCCAAAACTCACACTTGGAGAACTTGGCATAAAGCTTCTCCTCCCTCAGCTGCTGTAGTACAATCCTCAAATGTTAGGCATGCTCCTCCTGATTACGTGAGTACACCAGGATATCATCAATGAATACTATGACAAACAAGTCGAGATAAGGCTGAAATACACTATTTATCAAATGCATGGATGTTGCCGGGGCGTTGGTCAGCCAAAAAGACATCACAAGGAACTCATAGTGACCATAATGATTCCTGAATGCCGTCTTTAGAATATTCGAGTCTCGAATCTTCAACTGGTGATATTCAAAACTTAAATTAATCGTAGAGAACACCCTCGCTTCCTGAAGCTGGTCAAATAGATCATCAATACCGGTTAACTTCCTATAACCGATGTACATCCGCATAGTACTATCCTTCTTCTTCACAAACAAAACCGGTGCACCCGAAGAAAACACACTAGGCCTGATAAACCACTTATCAAGAAGTTCCTGAAGCTGCTCTTTCAATCCCTTCAAGTCAGCTGGTGCTATGCGATACGGAGGAATGGAAATGTGCTAAGTGCCCGGCACCAAGTCAATACCCTTGACGGGTGGCATGCCCGACAAGTCTGCAGGAAACACATCCAGAAAGTCTCGCACCACCGAAATAGAATTAATAGTAGGGGTATCAGCACCAACATCCATCACAAAGGCCAACGTCACGGTCTTAGTGTGATAATCTAGAATAGCATGACATGGAGATAATCAATCCATACTGAAGATCACATCGAAATCGACCATACTAAGCAATAAAAGATCAGCTCTAGTCTCCAATCCCCTAATAGTCACCACACACTATCGATATTCACGGTCCACAACAATAGTATCGCCTATCGATGTAGAGACATGAACAGGTGAAACTAAAGACTCACGAGGCATATTGAGATAACGAGCAAAATATGATGATACATACGAATAAGTGGGACCAGGGTCAAATAATACATATGCATCCCATGTGGCATACTGAGACAATAGTTGTGATCACTGTGTCTGACGCAACAACATCTGGTTTGGCAGGAATAGCATAGCCGGGCCTAACTACCACTTGATGGACCTCCTCCTCTTGGGTGACCTCTAACTGTTTGGGCCCCACCCCGAGCTGGTTGGGCGGGTGGTGAAGTAATTGGTGCTGAAATCGTGGCCTGACTCTTCTGCTGAACTGGACCTCCCGGAAGATGAGGACACTATCTCCACATACGCCCAAACTCCCCGCACTCGAAGTAACTCTCCGGTAGTGGTTGTGGGGATTGAATCGGACCCCGAGTACCAGAGTGACTGCTAGAAGGACCTGGCACAGATGAACCCTGAATCGATGGAGCATAGGAAAAAGTTTGAGCTGGGAGAGCACATAGAGATGACTGGCCCGGACGAGCACTGTATGAACCATGGCTGGATGATGCACCAAGATAAATTGGACGAGTCATCTGAGTGGGCCTAAAAGGACGACTCCTGCTGTGGTGGAATGATCCCCAAAAGGATCATCACTGAAGCCACCCGAACCACGAGACCTCTTGGCCTTCCTCTCCTCACACTCCTGACTATGGACCATCTCTAACCGCCGAGCAATATCAACTACCTCGTCAAAACGAGCACCAGACACACTCTCCCGAGTCATAACAAAACGCAACTGATAGTGGAGGTTATCAATAAACCTCCTAATCCTCTCCTTCTCAGTGGGAACTATCCAAACTGCGTGACGAGCCAACTCTGAAAATCTCATCTCATACTGAGTCACAGACATGCCATCCTGATGTAGCTGCTCGAACTGCGTGCGCAGCTCCTCCCTAGGGGTCTCTGGCACAAACTTCTCCAAGAAGAGGATTGAGAACGCATGCCATGAAAGTGGTGCAGCACCGACTGGCATGCTCCTCTCATAGGTCTCCCACCATCTTGAGGCAGCCCCAGTAAACTAAAAAGTAATGAATGAGACCCACTGGTCTCCAGAATACTCGCCGTACGAAGAATCATCTGGAACCTATCCAAGAAGTTATGGGCATCCTCTTACTCAGCCCTACTGAATGATGGAGGCTAAAGTCTTCCAAATCTCTCAAGTCTCTTCTGCTCATCATCACTCATAACAGGACCCACCTAGGCCTGAGTTGCTGCAACCAGCTGGGCTGGAAGTGTCCATGCATCACCTGCTCTAGAGTATGGGCGGCAGGGTTGTCTGAGTACCTCCCCTAACCTGAGAAGTGGTTGGATAGAAACTGCTTGACCCAGGCTAGTGCACACAGTCAATATCTGAGCAAAAGCCTCCTGAAGGCCTGGAATCACAATGGAACAACTGGTGCCTGAGCTGGCCCCACTGGTTCAACCACATCCGGAACCTGCTCTTGAGCTAGAGCGACTGGTGGATCTGCATGTGCTGCTCCAGCTGTTGTACGAGCTGCACCTATGCCCCTACCGCGACCCCTACCATGACCCCGACCTCTCGTGGCCCTAGCCGGTGGTACTGGTGGTTGTCCATCCGGTTCGGCTGCACGTGTCCTCACCATCTGTGGGAGAGTAAAAGAATTGAAGTTTAGTTCCCAGAATCAACAAATTCGCACAACAAGAATACAGGAACGTGAAGTTTTCCTAAGGGTTCGGCAACCTCTCGAAGATAAGCACAGACGTCTCTGTACCGATCCACAAGACTCTACTAAACCTGCTCATGACTCTTGAAACCTATGTAACCTAGGCTCTGATACCAACTTGTCACAACCCAAAACTCAACCTGTCGTGATGGCGCCTATCATGGTACTAGGCAAGATGACAACTCCGACATTACCAACACATTAAAATTTAAAATATAATAAAAAAGCTGGTTTTATATAAGTAAAAGATCGCATAAACCGAATAAAATGTCTTAACTCAATCATAAGTTACCCAAAACCAGAATGCCACCGAGTACATAAGGATATTTACAATACAAGTCTGAAATACTATCTAAAAGAACTGAAACTGAATAAATAAGACTAAGGAATAGGGGAGGAGAGTCAAGTTCTACTGACGCCAGGGCAGCTACTCAGTAAGTAACAAGTCTAACTATGGGCTGAACTAGTGACGAGCTTCACAGGTACAGTTCAATTACAAAATTACAGTACAAAAATGTAAGCACGCTTCCAAATTAAACAGTTAAAGCCCAAACAGGTAAAGCATGTCAAAGTCAATTAAAACAAGATATGGTACACCTCAATAACTACATGACAGTTATACATGCCAACTGAACTATAAAAACAGTAATGAAATCATATGCATACTCTCAGAGTATTAGTCACTCAGTCCTCCCATTCACTACATCCTCACAGTCACTCATTCCTCACAGTCACTCCATCCTCACAGCCACTCAATCCTCCCAATCGCTTGGCGCTCGCGCTCGGCACTCGCACTCGCACTCGAACGTAATAGGTACCTGCGCCCATTGTGGATGTGCAGACTTCGGAGGGGCAATTCCAGCCCAAGCGCTATAATAAGCCAATCTTGGTATAAATCAATAAACATGTTGCAACATGCAGCCCAATCCCATAAATATCCTCACTATCAGGCCCTCGACCTCACTCATTCATCAATCTCTCCAGCCTCTTGGGCTCCCAGGAATCATGACAATCAGCCAAAAAAATGATCATATAATGTATCAATAAAGGACAACAGAGACTGAGATATAACATGCAAGTAAATAGCTGTGACTGAGTACAAAATGGCAAATTAAGCAAATAATTAACACGTGACACGATCTCTGTGGGTCCCAACAGTACCAACACGTAGTCTAAGCATGATTTCTAGCATGATTGGCAGCTCAAATTCTCTGACACATGGTGAAAATGCAGGTAAACGACAAGATTACTCAACTATATAGTTCCATGGAATTGACAAAGTCATAATTCCTACAGTGCACACCGACACACCCGTCACCTACCATGTGCGTCACCTCAACACCAATCACACAACACGTAATTCGGGGACTTCATACCCTCATAAAAAAAATTTAAAATAGTTACTTACCTCAAAACCGTGCAATTCCTACTCCAATAAGCTCTTGCCTTGCGAATCGGCCTTAATCAAAAAGTCAAAAAGTCAACTCAAAAGCCAACCCCCGGACCCACGTCACGGAATCCAATAAAAGTTATAAAATCTAAAAGCCCATTCAACCACGAGTCTAACCATACCAAATTTATCAAATTTCGATACCAATTCACCACTCAAATCCCCAAATTAAACTCTCCAAATCCCTAGCCTCAAACTCCCAAATTCCTCCTCAAAGACACACGCAAGAAACCTCTCGAACATCCTCTCAAAAATTTCCTTAAAACGGGTTTGCAATGTCAAAAATGAGAAAAATCACGAAACCCTCGAATTTAACATTCTGTCCAGCTGCTTTCGCTTTTGCGGATCATTTAACCTCACCTGCGGTTCAGATTTTTATGGTCCAAGAGCCGCATCTGCAGAGCTACACTACACACTGGCCCTTTGCACCTGCGGCCTCGCTTCTGCGAGAATTCCTCTACTCCTATGGACTTGCCTCACCAGGCCCTCTTTCTCTTTTGTGAAGCTTCCTATGAATCTGCGCACTCGCATGTGCGGAAATTCCCTTCGCACCTGAGGAATTCCCCAGCTCAAGCCAACCTCGCTTCTGCTCCTCTCTAGCCGCACCTGTGCATCACACTTGTGGCCAATCCCTTCGCAAGCACGATCACACTAGAAGGCAGAATTTCCAGCAATGCTTCAAGTCCAAAATTTTCTTCCTTAACCATCCGGAATCCACCCGAGGCTCTTGGGACCTCAAGCGAACATACCCTCAAGTACAAAAATATCATATGAACTCACTCAAAGCGTCAAATCACATCAAACAACGCTAAAACCACGAATCGCGCATCGATTCAAGCCTAATGAACTTTGAACTTCCAACTTAAAAATCCGATGTCGGAACCTATCAAATCAATTTCGGTAGACCTTAAATTTTTGCACATAATTCATAAATGACAAAATGGACCTACTCCAACTCTCGGAGCCAATATCCAAGACCGGTAACCACAAAGTCATCTCTCAGTCAAACCTCTTAATTTCTAACTTCCGCATTTCAAGCCTAATTTAACTACGGACCTCCAAATTACTATCCGGACACACTCCTAAGTCCAAAATCACCCAACGAAGCTATCGGAACCATCGAAACTCCGTTCCGAAGCCATTTACACATAATTCACATCCGGTTAACTTTTTCAATTTAAGCTTTCAACCCTTGAGACTAAGTGTCTCATCACATTTTGAAACATCCCCGGAAACGAACCAACTATCTTGACAAGTCACACAACAACTAATAAGCATAAATGAGCAGTAAATGAGGAACGGGGCTACAACACTCAAACGATCAGCCGGGTCGTTACAAACTTTAACTTCAATTAATTTCAAAAGGATAAACTCGATAATGAGGGTGTTTCCACGAAATGGCAAACTTCGGATCCTAGTGTATGAAATAGGCTAACAATGAAAGAGATGACACAAACTAGCAATTACATCTAAATGCATGAGAATAACTCGGCAACAAAAGGATATCATGTAACAACAATTTCAATTAAGAGTAACTCAACAATAAAGGAAGTCAGATAATGATAAAAGAGGCAAAAACTTCAAATAAAGCATATAAGAGTAAACTTGACAAGTAAATGTTGTGACATTTAACAATAACTTCAAGTAAAGCATGTGAAAGTAAATATGACAAATAAAAGGATAAAACATGTGCTAACAATTTCAAACAAACACATGAAAGAAGCCTAAGAGTCTAAACCGGTTAATTTTCACATATAAGTCCGAGTACGCACTAGTCACCTCGCGTACACGACTTTCACATAATACAAATAGCACAAATAATTCCAATCCTGAGGGGTATTTCCCCCACACAAATTTAGGCAAAATACTTACCTCAAAGAAGCTAACCGATGCTCTAAAATGACCTTCTCGTGTGAAACAACCTCCGGAAGGCTCAAATCTAGCAAAAATAACTAAATATCATAAACAAATACCATAGGAAACAATTTTGGATAATAAAGCTTTGATCTTTAATAAAAATTAAAAGGTCAACCCAAAAGGTCAACTTCGGGCTCGCACCTCAGAACCCGATAAAACCCACAAAGTTCGACAACCTATTCAATAGGAGTCTAACCATATTAATTTTATCCAATTCCGACTCTGAATCAATGTTCAAAACCCAGTTATTCTCTTTAGAATTTTTTTTGATAAAATCCCCTAATTCTCCAATCAAAATATAGATTAATTTGCAAATGAACTACTAGAATCATGTTTAAATACAGAAATTGATATTAGATACTGACCCCCATGAAAATACGAGAAACACGCCGCGCAAATCACCTTAATTGGAGCTGTAGAACTCAAGATATGCTCAAAATATTAAAAGAACGTAGTCTGATTTTTTTTATACACATGCATCTCCGCCTTAGCGCCGCACCCTGCGCATTTCCAACTTTCATTTCCACTTTCGCAGAAAAGTTTTCGCACCTGCGGGGTCGTAGATGCGGATCCAACTTCGCATTTGCGAAATACCAGCACCAGCTTTCTTATCCGACACTAAAATGTGCATAAGTCCCTCATACAATGTCTAAATTAGCACCAATTCTCTTATCCGACACTAAAATGAGCATAACCCCCTCATACAATGTTTAAATTCAACGATTCTTTTTGCTATGGCTCTGTAATTACGATATGGATCTAATTCTTCAATAAAAATAGAAATTGAATCTCATTTGCTTAATGTGGTACCATTTATGCTTGAAGAAATGACGTCAAAATTTCAAAAACGAGCGCAACGCAACCCACACCTATCTAAAACTCACCTGTGCCCCTCGGGACCCCGTCTGAATATACCATTAAGTCCCAAAATATAATAGGGACCTACTTGAGGCCTTAAATACCACATAACAACATCAAAACCATGAATCATCAATCAAGATCAGTCTCTTAAGTTCATAAACTTCAAACTTCGAACCACGCATTCGATTCAAGTCTAACTAATCTGGAATGAACCCAAATTTTGCTTACAAGTTCCAAATGACATATCGAACCTGATCAACTCTTAGAAAAATAATCCAAACCCGATCACATTGAAGTGAACTCCTGGTCAAATCTATGAACTTCCCAAACCTTTAAATTGCCAATTTTTGCCAAACAGTGCTGAAACCTTCTAGAAACATCCAAATGCAAATTCGGGCATATGCCCGAGTCCAAAATCACCATAAAAAGCTATTGGAATCGTCAAAATTCCATTCTGGAGTCGTCTACACAAAATTCAAACTCTGGTCAACTCTTGCTACTTAAGCTTCTAAAACAAGAATCATTCTTCCAAATCAATCCCGAATCATCCAAAAACCGAATCCGGCCACACACGCAAGTCATGATACACAATACGAAGCTGCTCGAGACCTTAATCCACCAAACGGAATGCTAATTCTCGAAATAACCAGTCAGGTCGTTACATTCTCCTCCTCTTTAACAAACGTTCGTACTCGAACGTGCCAAGAACCGTTTGAAGCCACGAAATCAGATAATGAACTCACCATACATATACTTGCGGGTGATCCCACGTCACCCCAATCCACATAAGCCCGACAACACCATCTCAACTGAAGATTATTCCTTCCACCCACACCGATAAGCCTTAGAACCAAAATTTTCCCCATCCGATCATTCCCCGAAGACCCGATTCCCACATATACACACTATATCAACCTCAACTAGCTGCCACAACTCATGCATACACCCACAAGGTATAACCATTGACGTAACACATCACAAATATGCCCATAACAACAACTCTGACCACAATAACTGCCCATAACCAAATCCATCACTGGTAAATAATCCCATTACATCTAGGACCCTATTCCAAACCTTCACAACACCGACGATGATGAAAGAAATATGAAAATCCCATAACCATTCACCCAAATCAACAAGTCAAACCCAACGCCACCTGCGCACATGACTCGCAAACTAAAGCCAATAAGCATAACGCTAATATGGGAATATGGAAAGAGAAACACATGAGAAAACTATCAAACATGTCCGATAGGTACAACTCCCTATCAGTACCATACTATAGATCCATTCCACAAGCGAGAATCAAATCATATAAACTAATTACAAGGATCTCATCCTAATATAAATCCACCGCAGCAGGTAGCCCGGTTCAAACATATCAAACCACACGAAAATGGGAGGATCCAATTCTAGACTCTGAATCACAAGTAGGATACACATCACACCAACCGATACCTTCCACTAACTCAATTTTGCGAACAAAATCATAACATGTAACAAACTTGCCATAGCAGTAGAGAACCTAAATCACAAATCGTAACCAAACCATCCAGAAATCACCTCAAAACCTACTGTAATGAGTATCAGAAAGTTCCTTTTTAACGATCCGACCGATCGTTTTAAGCTCTATCATGTCGTTCGGCGGTTCAAGATCTTGAGTAGCTTCACTTCATGTATTATGACTTACACATGTAGTCGGATCAGATTTTTGGGAAGATCAGAGTTGGTTTGGAAGAATAATTCTCAATTTATAAGCTTTAAGCTCGAAGAGTTGACCAAGGTTTGACTTTTAGGTAAACAACCTCAGATCAAAGTTTTGACGGTTCTGTTAGGTAAGGATGATGATTTTGGACATTGGAGTATGTCGGAATTTGGTTTGGAAGTCCGTAGATTGATTTGATGCTTTTGGCAAAAGTTGGAAGATTGAAGGTTGATAGGTTTGATCAAAAGTTGACTTTGTTGATATCGGATCTGGATTATGGTTTTGGAAGTTGATATAAGCCCGTTGTTTCATTTGATACTTGCATGCAAAATTTGAGACCATTTCGGGCTGATTTGGTATAGTTTGACATTAGTTTTAGAAGTTTAAAAGTTCATTAGTTCATTAGGCTTAAATGATGTTTGATTCATGGTTTTGATATTGTTTGGCGTGATTTGAGGCCTCGAGTAGGTTCGTGTTATGTTTGGAACTGGTTTGTGTGATTGGGCGGGGTCCCGCGGGCCTTGGGTTTGTTTCGGATGTGTTTGGGTTGTGTCGCGCTCTTATTTGATGTTTTGGCATCGTTTCTTTGGGCATAAAAGGAACTATATATAGAAAACAAACTTTTATTTGTGATTAGACTCAACCATTATATCCGTAGCATAATTATAGAACCATAGCAATAAGAATCGTCGAATTCCGAGATCGTATGAGAGAGTTATGCCCATTTCTGTGTCATGACAGATTGTTGGTTTCGGGTACGAACATTTGTTCTTTGCGAACGCGAAGAAAGATTTTTGGATTGACCGGTCAATGCGAAAAATTGCTCTTCGCGAACGCGAAGATCTCCTGCGAAGGCGATGAACAAAAATCATCCGGACAGTGTTTTAAACCAAGAATTTTAGTATTTTCAGCATATCTTGAGTTCTAGAGTTCCGTTTGAATTGATTTTTGCGGTGTTGTTCTCGTATCAAAAAGGGGATAATGATCATACCTTTATTTTGATGTTTTATATTATTATTTTCGTTTATTATTATTTTGCTCCGTCTTTGAATTGTAAAAATTGGGGGTTTTAGCGAAATGGTAAATCCTTGATTTGAGGGTCAATTCTTGGATGAAATTGGATGATTTTATGGATATATACTATATAAGTTAAGGAAATACTTATTTTTGATAATATTTGGAATTCGGGCAAGTGGGACCGGGCGTTGACCTTGTTGACGTTTTGAGCGAGTTGGGACAAATTGTTAAATTACGAGTAGTGGAGTATATTTTGATTGGTTTACATGTAGTTTGATTAGTTTCAGATCATTTGACATCGCTTAGAGGAGTTAGAGAGCCATTGAATTCGGTTATCAGATTTCAGAGCGAGGTATGTCTCCTGTCTAACCTTTTGAGGAGGAATTTACCCGTAGGTGTTGTATTTATTATGTGCTACATGTTGTGGGAGCTACGCATGTATGAGGTGACGAGTGTCCGTGCATATGCTAGAATTCCTAATTATGTCCAGGTAGACTTAGACTCACGACATGCTTTAATTGTACTATTTGAGTTATTCTTTCCTGTTTAAATGCTTTAATTTCCATTTAGCCTGAGACTAGACTCGCGTAGAATATCGGACTTGCTATTTTAAATACATGACGAGCTACTTGATAAGCCGTGGAAATTGCACTTTCCTTTACGAATTTCTTCCGCGTTGTGCGTATTCGTCCGATAATTTTTCTTGAATTTTATAACTCACACGTATATTCGTGAGTGGGGTCAGTGACACGTCAAAGATTAATATTCTAATGGGATTGGGCTGAACAGCTCAGCAATACTCTTATGGGATCGGGCCATTAGCTTCGGCAGTATCATGTAACACACTCTTATAGGATCGGGTCGTTCACCTCGACGGTATCATGTAACACACTCTTATGGGATCGGGTCGTTTGCCTTGAAAGTGTAACATATTCTTATGGGATCGGGTCATTCGCCTTGGAAGGACTATGTATCACACTCTTATGGGATTGGGCCGCTCGCCTTGGCAAAATCATGTGAAATACTTGATAAGGAGTCCGCGTACTCATGAGTTTCCTGACTTGAGATGTGACTGTTGATTTGGTATTGACCATTAGATATTCCATTTGAGGAGGTATCCAATAATTGAGGACTTTGTGGTCACTGTTCAGTTGAAGTCTGTATTATCTACCTGTATTTGTTCTCATTGTCATACTTGTCTATCTTATGATATTTGATTTATTGGACCACAAGTAAGTGTCAATGTCGGCCCCCCGTCACTACCACTTTGGGGTTAGGCTAGATACTTACTGAGTACGCGTTGATTTACGTACTCATGCTACATTTCAGCACTGAATGTGCAGGAACTGAGGTATGTACATTAGGTAGTCATCTTGGCGCAGCTGCTGAGGGGTCTTTATGGTAAGCTGCATTCTATGCTACGATTCGTAGTACACGGAGTCTCCATCTTATTTAGTTATTATATCTTGTCTATTTTATATTCCAGAAGATGTTGTGGTAGTGTTGTATTGTTCTAGTAGATGCTCATGCTCTTATGACATCGGGTTTTGGTGGTTCCTAGTGGATGTTCATTATTTTATTTCACGTTATTATTATCACATCACGTTATGATTTGTTTATATTCGGAAATTGGTTAAAGAAAAGCACAGGTTTCTATGAGTGCTAGATTTTATTCTATTTATTTAATGAAAATCTTGATTTTAAAAATTTAAACTGAATAGTTAAGTGGAGGTTCCCGCGTTCGCTTGTCTTGTAGCATAGTTGGGCGCCATTACGACCTATCATGGGATTTGGGTCATGAAAGCTTGGTATCAGAGCGCTAGGTTCACATAGGTCTCACGAGTCATGAGCAAGTCGAGTAGAGTCTTGCGGATCAGTTTAGAGACGTCTGTACTTATCTTCGAGAGGCTACAAGGCTGTTAGGAGAATTTCTCTTCTTGATTTCCTCATCGTGCAGTTTGATTTCATTGAATCTTATGTCTTCATTTCCTTCTTACTCATTCTTATACGATATTGAGTGCTTGTTATCAATTGGGCATCGAGGAGTTGTAGTGGTGCTATATATATGGTGCAGGATATTTTTCCCTGCGTATTTGGGCGGACTATTATCAACACCTAGTGGAGAGGTATTCTGTCCTTTTAACCTAGTGTTAGCGTTGCCTATAGTTTCGAGGCACAGTGCTGGTGTGAACGGTAGGGTGCATATTTATGTGTCACTGCAGTGAATGTCCCAAGAGGAGGATTTCTCGGTTCATGGTTTAGAGATTCAGCATTTACTTCTAGTAGAGGACAAGCAATCAGACTATGGATGTTCAGGTTTTGGTTGACGGAGTAGGGAGATTGGCTATTTTCGAACTTGGTGGAATTTTTGTTTGTGATGTGGTATCGCCGTCCTTGATTGAATGCATTTAGGCTCGTCGGTGTAATAGTCTTCATTGGTTTGCCTTCGAGTAGGGGTGTTGTGAAATAGTACTCAAGAAGCGGGTGTCAAAGATGGTTGTGTGTGCCATCTTCTTGGTCGAATAGTTGTTTCTAGTGTTGATGTCTCGATAAAGATGATCTTTATGGAGGTTTAGAGTTGGTGGCAATTCATTAGTTTGGATGCTAAAGATATGGATTATGATTTAAGGCAAGATTAGTAGCGAAGGATGAGGAATGACATGGAGGGTTATGTCCGCGGTAGATAAGTTGTTAGCAGGTCAAGTGCGAGCAGCAGAGATCGAGTAGTTTGCTAAGAAAGTTTGAATGTGACGGGAAGTGTTTGCTTTGAACGTAAAGGGATGTGAAAGCTTGATTATCATTTAGGGATGCAACATGACTTCGAGTTTTGGAACGTATTGTTGGACCTTTAGTTGATGCTAATGAGATTAGCGGACTCTTGCATCTGGCGGATGAGTATGGACCTAGGAGAATCAACCGATTTCATAATGGATGTGGTTATGGCTATGCCGTTGGAAGATGTCAGTACGAGGTTACAGAGGTGGGCTATCTCCCATGAAGTTCCTATAATGAGTTCTGCCTTTGGTCCAATAGGATGCATGTTGTGCCACGTTTTCTCGTGAAAGCGGGCTTTGACATGTGACAACTCTTTTAAATGGGTACTAAAAGAGAAGAGTCGCCACCTAATGATTTTAAGGTGCGTTAGGGAACCTATTTGCAAATAACTCTGGTTGACTAGTCAACGTCACCAAAGATTAGGTAAGGGCTCAAATTACCTCAAAGAGAAGGTCTTAGGCACTCTTCGAGGTCCATAACTATGGTACCCAGCCGAACTTTTACTATGTGGATTAGATAATTAAGCTAGGCGATTATAGAAGTGAAGAAGGATGTAGAAATTTAAAATTCAATTATAATATAGACCAGTGTAAGGAAAAAAACATAAGAATTAACTATATGAATAATTGATACAAATTTTAAAGATCATAAGGAGTAAAATTATGTTGACCTGTGACGAATGACTAAAGGTGAACAACAAGCATATAAAGAAATGGGGGGGGGGGGGGGGAAA
>MCJB01047992.1:0-19651 GCA_002018475.1 Nicotiana obtusifolia | reverse complement strand
GGGGGGGGGGGGGGGCAAAGTTTTTTAGCCTAAAGGATCACCTCGTGCAACATAAACAATACTTCACAACTCCTTTGAGGTAGGGGGTTGCTCATATTATTCAGCAGGCACAGACTATCATCTCCTGCTACCCAATTACTATGTTGAAATTGTTACTTAAAGGCGCTCTAATTCAATTCTAAGTCGTATCTTATGCGTGCATTACCCGTCCCATGCCTATGGCCCAAGAGGCTTAGGACCTGCTATTTGGGTGGTTCTAGACTTTATTTAAGGTGCTCAAAATGATAAAGAATAGGCAACATTCAAAACAAGTAGGACTGCACATAATAACCATGAAGAGCTCAAGTTAACCTCCACACATAAGCACGAAAGCACACGATCAAATTTATGCAGTAGACGATTTCAGAATTAAGACGTATTTGGGTTGTTAAATCCTATAGGCATGGTTCCTATGTGATTCTTATTAATATTATCCAGGCAGTACTGCAGCGTATAGGCAGATTAAAGCATCGCAAGTCCTATAGGCATGATTTCTAATTGTTTACGCGACGAGGCAGTGAAGCGATACGAGTTATCATATTACTAGTTCTGATTTTATAAGCATGCTTCTTAGGCAGATGACGATGTCCTATAGGCATAATTTCTAACAGTTGAAATATATTTTATATAATTATCCATATAGGCATGTTGTCTAAGTATGATAACGCTATGAAGTAACAAAGTGACTAATTAATTGATTAGAATCCTACAGTCATGATATCTAAAGGAGCAGTGCGCTAAAAGTAATAGAAACAATTGATTGATCGATTAATTGAAAACTTATTGGCATGGTATCTAGATGGGCAACAACAAACGTGTGTTATTTATTCTATAGGCATGTTGTCTGAATGGGCAAAATAGTAAATCTAGAAACAAGTACAACAAATACTTAAATATGCTTCAGACATATTGAGTGAAGTGTTTGCGCAATTCCTATAGGTATGATTTCTATTAGCGTGTAACACACTAAACGAAATAACATATAAGGCCTATTGAACGCAATAGCAAATAGAGAACATATACCTTATAGGCATGTTTTCTACCCTTTCATGCAAGTATTATGATACCCAAGTCCCCCTTTTTATTAGTTTCCCCTATTATTCGTTATTACAAGTTATTACAGCTCGACTAGGATAATACAAACCAAATAAGAACAATTACAGAAGGGGACAACTATAGGCCCAACAATAGGCCCAGTACAAAATAACCCAGCGTGTTTCTGGGCCTTCGACAACTCCCGTTCATATGACCAGTAGACTCAAATTCCCAGCTCATAAGACCAGTACAGTAAGTCTGAATCCAACAGCCAAACCTAACATCTCATAGAACCGAACACCAAGCCCAAACGAATGACTCACACTCGAAAATGATCACACAAGCAACAGACTATATGTTGAATTTATTAAACAGGGCAGGAAGTCCATAGAACCAAACACCAAGCCCAAAGGAATGACAAATTCATGTGGCATGCTAGCAAGACACACATAAGACAAATTCATGTCTGCATTTTAAAGGTTTAGGGAGACATGATTGATCATCATAAGTTAGCAAACCACTCTAAATAGATTTGCAAAATAAAGCATGATCCAGAATTAGCCTAAAGGACTCTAGATAAAAGAGTTTTAACACGAAGGTCTAGCAGAATCAAAGAATGGAACAAGTGAAATAGCACCCTTCTCATGGAAGTTCTAGCACGAGAGCCTAGTGATGGTAGCATAACAAACAAGATAGTGGGCATAGTCTACAATGTTTGACAAGAAATCACTTAATTGAACTTAACATGTTCAGCATCAGTCAAAAGTTCAAAAACATTACCAGAACTCATAGTAGGTAAAATATGTCAATTCTAGATTAATAGGACAGATATGCATCAGGACTTATACCGGTTAACCACATATAGAAGAAGAGGCTATATATTGGAGTCTTAGGCAATATTTGAAGAATACAAAATTAAACAAGTCAAAAGAGCACACATTAAATGGCAAGAAAACGTGTGGGTTGTTTAGAAGTTCATGCCATAATGGCATTTAGAAATTACACAAGCATGGATCAAAGATAAAAAAGTTAACAAGTTGTAAATGAATGATTCAATAAGAAGTAATACATTAGAACAAATTCTGGGCATGAATTAATCTATCACAAGAACATGAAACAAGCAGAGAGATGAACTCATGACAAGCAGCAAGTATAAGCATATAAAAACACACTAGGCTAAGCCGGCTTAAGACAATCAGAAGTCATGGGCACACATCGAAACATAGCTTTAGGGAGATTTTGATGCTAGGAAACACAAGGCTACAGGATAACTTCAAAGCAAAGAAGACCAAAAATAGAGAAAACATAATAGCATATTGGTTCATTAAAGCTTAGGTGACATGGATATACATAGCATCAACACAAGCACAAGAGAATGAAATTCCAAGAGTCAGAGGTACTTACCAGCTACTAATTATCAAGCAAGTAGACAAAAGAAAAATTCAGCGATATCTCGAATACCGGTAGTAAGCAATAGAACCCAAAATCTTTGTGCGCCACAGTTCCCAAGGCGGTCAAGAGCTCAAATTCCGGTGGCCTTGGATTTTAGGCGGCCAAGAGCTCAAGTTTCAGAATAATATAGGACGAGTGAGAGCAAGAATACAGTGATTAAGGTCTATTAGGGAGTTAGGGGAGAGGTATATTTATAGTAGCAAAATTAAACACACAAACAAGGAAACTTAGTCGATTAAACACAAATAAGGAAAGAAGAGCATGCAAATCAATTCATAATCAATTTAGGAGAAAATCGAGCAAACCCTAGTTCAAGACGGAGAACAACAGTAGTCAAAGATCTCACTGAATTGAACCCATATAACCTGGTGGTGAATGTATCAAGTCATAAACATGGTAATAACACATAATGTTTAGGAGATGGTAAGAATCTCTGTGTGGGAGAAAGGAAAGTAATAATGGAAGATTTCCATATGATATCAGATTGGACTGGATGAGTGAAGGCGGCTAGGGTTTTCTTGGAGAAAGGGGAGAGAACGAGAGGATTCAAGGGAGGCTGTCTCAGAAGAATGGGGTTAGGGTTTGGGCGAGTATAATTAAAAACGGGGAATGATTGTGGGTTGTTGATCATTTGAGATCAACGGCCGGGATTAGAGGAGAAACGAGGCGGGTGGCATAAACGAGTACCGATCGGGTTTGCAAAAGGGTTGTTTGGTCTGGGCCAGGGGGAATTGGGCCAAGGGTTTTAGGTTACTTGGGTAGCCTATTTAGTCCGAAAGTCAACTTAGGATTGGCTGGATTTTTAAATACAAAAATTAAGGGAAATAATTTAATAAAATATTTTTAAAAATATTATATATGCAAATTAAAATTTTAAATTAATATATGAAGGTTATAGAAAATATAAGAAATTATTTTGACCCTGAAAAATGCAATTAATTATAAAGTATAGGCTATTATTATGAAGAATGCATAAATAGTTTTAAAAATGCAGATTTAATTGTATAAAATGAAGTAATATATTACAAGGCATATATGTAGATTTAAACAATAAATTCAGATGATTAAGTCATTACAAAATAATTTGAAGTAATAATTAATAAATATTTGTAAAATGTAAGAAAATCAGTTGTAAAGATATGAAAATTATAAAAAATTATAGAAAATATCTATAAGGCCCTTGTAAATTTGGTAATGATGCAAAAATAATATTTTGAAAGTATATGGAATACATTATAAAATATGAGGGCAAAATTGGGTATCAACAGCTGCTCCTTTTTAGCCAGGAATGATGAAAGACTTATCGGGTAAAGAAAATGATGATTAATTTTTTTCGAAATTAGTAGGGATGATGCGTTTTTGAAAAATGGGGGCCGAACCCTGGTTCCTGAGTTGACTACATATACATGGTGTTATGGGAATCAGGCCGTGTATAGTTCTGGATCAAAAGGTGAACGAAACCGTTGGAGTTGTTATAAGAGTGGTCGTGCGTTTCGAAAAGGATTTTTTTGGATATGATAGTGTCGTGAATGATTGATAATTTTTGGTGGAGCTATGAATGCGAATTTGAACGTTACAGATGTATAAGGCAAGTACTCGAGTGGTTACGGGACAAAGGGGTAATCAATTGCTAATCATTGATATATTCGAGATGATTGAAAGAAGTGAACGTTGTGAATGGAAACCAGAGTGGGAATTACTCATGTTTGTAGAACGGATACCTCCCGAGTTACCTAAAAAACTTAAAACACGATGCACGTGAATATATGAGGTTATTGCAAAAATTTAAACATAGTGCAAATTCCCTTCGGACGATTGAGAGTTTTCTTCGCATGATGAGGATGATGTCCTTAGACCATGATGTCCTACGACATGAGGTGTCTGATAAGGGATTCGTATGCCATGAAATGATGTCCTCGGGCCATGAGGATGGTGCCTCTGGACTATGAAGCCTTTGAATAATGGTATGCAATTTCGAGAGATCCTCCGGCCATGGAATGATGTCTTCGGGCTATGAGGATGATGCCCTCAGACTATAACGTTTTCGTATAATATGGCGATGTTTCAACCCATGAAATGCATAGATGCGATGACATTGATCGTTTGATAGGGGTAATAGGTAATGCTTAATCACATGCGAGAACGAGACAAGACGAGGCTTAGTCTTGTATGAGATGAGGGAAGTGCTTAGCTTGATGCGAGAGAGGGAGATAATGTTGTCTCATGCAGTGTAGACAATGTTGAGTCCTATGCAAGTGGAGGTATTGCTTAGTCTCATGCAATAATGGAGGCAATGCTTGGCCTCATGCGATATAGTGAAGACAGTGCTTAGTCTCATACAAGGAAAGCCAGTGCTTAGCCTTATGCAATAATGGAGACAGTACTTAGCCTTATTCAAGAAATGGAGACAGTGCTTAGTCTCATGCAAGGAAAGGCAGTGCTTAGCCTTATGCAATAATGGAGATAGTGCTTAGCCTCATGCAAGGAATGGAGACAATGCTTAGTCTCATGCAAGGAATGGAGACAATGCTTAGTCTCATGCAAGGAAAAGCAATTCTTGGCCTTATGCAATAATGGAGGCAGTGCTTAGCCTCCTGCAAGGAACGGAGAAAATGCTTAGTCTCATGCAAGGAAAGGCAATGCTTGGCCTTATGAAATAGTGAGGGTAGTGTTTAGCCCTATACAAGGAGTGGAGAAAATGTTTAGTCTCATGTAAGAAATGGAAGTGCTTAGCCTTATATAGGAAAAACAACGATTAAATGTGAGAGGGAAAAGTGATTCTTAGCTTGGCATGTTTGTGTTTCATGACTTCTGTCGGTGTGAAGATAATGATCTTATTGTATGTATATATTTGTGGACGTTCGAGTTTGGGGGGCGAGGGGGAGGGGAGAGAAGGTTGGTTCGTGCTCCCGATTCCTTGCTTTCTTTTCGCTCCTGTCTTGAGGTCTTGTTTGAGTCACCCTGGGTAGCGTCTGGCTACTACAGAAAGTGAACATTTGTGATAAATCGTTTATATAGCATTGCAGTTTGTTCAAAATATATGATGATGCATAAAACAAATAATGTTCGAAGCGGAGACTGAGACACGTTTTGAGACATCGCATCCTCCTCGACTCGAAATTTTGAGGAACCTCCTCAAAATTCTACCCCAGTTTATATGCATACTTCTGACGATACATTTCTTGGTGATCTGTAACGTAATAAGATCCGACAAACTTGGAATCTTGCCTCAGCTTCTGGCCGGGGGGGGGGAAGAAATCTTATTATGATGTAACCAAACCCACAGGGCTGCCTATGTATCCCCTCTTAAATGGGAATCAGGTCATGTGTGGTTCAGGTTACATCAAATAGAAAGTGCAAACATAATCTGAAACATATTATCTCTTGGTTGCGTTCGAGTTTATAGGTTTTGGCCATATTTCTCCATCCATATATGCAAGTATAAGTGCTCTTCCTGTCATTACTCGGTGAACCATATAAGGGCCTTGCTAGTAAGGTGAGAATTTCCCCTTTGCTTCATCCTGATGTGGAAAGATTCGTTTCAGCACCAATTGCCCCAGTGTGAATTTGCTCCATCTAACCTTTTTGTTGAAAGCCCTTGCCGTTCTATTCTGGTAAATTTGACCGTGATACACCACGTTCATTCTCTTACCATCAATGAGAGCCAATTGTTCGTACCCGTTTCGTATCCATTCCGCGTCGCTAAGCTCGGCTTCTTATATGATTCTTAAGGAAGGAATCTCCACTTAGGCAAGGATAATGGCTTTAGTACCATAGACCAGTAGATAGGGAGTTTTCCCAGTTGACGTACATACTGTGGTGCAATACCCGAGCAAAGCAGACAGTAGCTTCTCATGCCATTGCTTGTAATTGTCTACCATTTTTCTCAATATCTTCTTGATGTTTTTGTTGGTGGCTTCTACTGCTCCATTCATTTGGGGACTGTATGCTGTAGAATTCCAATGCTTGATCTTGAATGTTTCACACATAGCTTTCATTAGATCACAATTGAGATTGGCGGCATTATCAGTAATGATTGACTCAGGTACTCCAAATCGACAAACAATACGATCCCGGACAAAATCTGCTACGACCTTCTTAGTCACAGCCTTATAGGAAGCAGCTTCGACCCATTTATTGAAGTAGTCTATAGCCACCAAAATAAACCTATGTCTGTTTGAAGTAGCGGGTTCAATTGGTCCAATGACATCCATGCCCCAAGCAGAGAAAGGTCAGGGTGAACTTGTTGCATTGAGTTCGTTGGGCGGCGCTCGTATCATATTAGCATATATCTGGCATTGGTGACACTTTTGAACATATTTGATACAGTCTGTCTCTATAGTCATCCAGAAATATCCTGCTCTTAATATCTTCTTGGCCAAAACGAAACCATTCATATGAGACCCGCAAGTTCTGGCATGTATTTCTTCGAGCATTCTAGATGCCTCCTTGGCATCGACACATTGCAACAGTCCCAAATCAGGAGTCCTTATTTACAAAATTCCTCCACTTTGAAGGAAATGGTTGGCCAATCTTCGAAGCATGTGCTTCTCAGTGTGTGTAGCACTCAGTAGGTATTCTCCCTTTTCCAAGTATTCCTTGATATCATGGAACCATGGATTTCCGTCAAACTCTTCCTCAACATGAGCACAATAAGCTGGCTGCTTATGAATGAGAATTCATATTAGGATAGGATCGATGAAATTCTGTTTGGATGTTGTATCTTAGAAGACAAGGTGGCTAGTGTATCTGTGAACTCATGCTGAATCCTTGGAACATGTTTGAATTCTATCTTTGTGAGCCTCTTGATCAATTCTTGTACGCAATGTAAGTATGGCAATTTTTTAGTGTTCTTGGCAGCCCATTCTCATACCATCTAGTGTATCAGCAGATCAGAATCTCCGATTATCAACAACTTCTGAATGTTCATATCGATGGCCAGCCCGAGTCCCAAGATGCAGGCCTCATATTCCGCCATATTGTTGGTGCACGGGAACTTGCATTTTGCTGATACCGGATAATGTTAACAAGTTTCTGAAACTAAAACAGCTCTGATGCTCACTCCCTTGAAGTTTGCTGCTCCGTCGTAGAGCATCCTCCAACAGTCATATGCTTCTATAATATCTTTACCCACAAACGACACTTCCTTGTCAGGAAAATACATCTTTAATGGTTAGTATTCTCCGTCTATAGGATTCTCCGCTAAGTGGTCAGCCAACGCTTGCCCCTTGACTGCCTTCTGGGTCACATAGATGATGCTAGCAATATCTGCCACTTTGCTAACTTACCCGTAGGCATGGGTTTTTGAAAGATGTATTTTAGTGGATCTATCCTTGATATGAGATATGTAGTGGACGCACAAAAATAATGTCTCAACTTCTGGGCTATCATGTCAAAGCACGGCAGGTGCATTCCAACAGAGAGTACCGGGCCTCGTAAGGTGTGAACTTCTTGCTCAAATAATATATCGCCTACTCTTTCCTCCCAGTTTCATCATGTTGCCAAGAATGCAGCCAAAGGCTCCATCCAACATGGACAGATAGTGCAGCGGAAGTCTTCCCGGTTCTTCGGGAACAACACGGGCGGTTTAGATAAATACTCGTTGATTCTGGCATTCTTCAGTCCAGCTTGTGGCAGCATCTTTCCTCAGTATCTTAAAGATCGGGTCACCTATCACCATTGATTGTGCTATAAAGTGGTAATATAATTGAGGTTCCCTAGAAAACTCATCATATCCTTCTTGTTCTTTGGCGATGGTAAGTCCTGGATAACTTTGATTTTTATCGGGTCTAGCTCAATACCTCGGCGACTGATGATGAACCCTAGCAACTTTCCAGCAGGGTCTCCGAAGGCACATTTTTCAGGGTTCAACTTCAACTTGTATTTTTGAATTCCGTTGAGAAACTTCTTCAAGTGTACTATGTGGTTTGAACTCCTTTTGGATTTGATGATAACATGTACACCTCTATTTCCTTATGTATCATGTCGTGGAAGATAGTCATCATGGCCCTCATGTAGGTGGCCCCAGCATTTTTCAAACCAAACGGCATCATTTTGTAGCAATATTATCCCCTATGGTATGATAAAGGCAGTCTTTTCGGCATCCTCTTCATCCATCCAAATCTGGTGATATCATGCGAAGCAATTAACAAAGGATTGGAGTTCATTCTTGGCGTAGTTGTCGATCAGTATGTGTATGTTGGGCAACGGGAAATCATCCTCAGGACTTTCTCTGTTCAGATCTTAGTATTCAACACATACTTGAACTTTCCTATCCTTCTTCGAAATCGACACAATGTTGGCTAACCAGGTCGGATATTCGACCACTCGAAGAACCTTGGCTTTAATTTGCTTGGTAACCTCCTTCTTTATCTTTTGACTCATATCTGGCTTGAACTTTCTAAGCTTCCTCTTTACCGGTGGACACATGGGATATATAGGTAGCTTGTGAGCTACTATGGATGTGCTTAACCCAGTCATGTCGTCGTAGGACCATGCGAAAATATCCTTATATTCCTTTAGAAACCTAACATACTCTTCCTTCTCTGACGATGATAGATGAATTATTATGCGAAATTCTTTGACTGTTTCAGAATCCCATAAATTGACGGCCTTAATTTCCTCCAATTTAGACTTTGGTTTGTTTTCAAAATTCTCTACTTCTTTGATAATTTCCTCAGGTATTATATCATCTTCCAAATCATCCGAATCACTCCTTATGTTGCATTATCTTATCACATGTCACAATCGTAGGTTCATCAGGATATGTAATAATTACGCATAAAAGAATGTAGAAAGATAATAATAAATACGAAAAGTAATAATGCATTAATAAAGCTTAAAATTGTTAACTAGTACGACTCGATGGCTTGTGTAATTATTTTAAAACAAAATATTAAAAATGTCTTAAATGCTCAAAAATAATTTAAAAACATGTTATGCTAATTCTGCCAGGCTACCAGGTACTCAGCGAGCTCGGGATGGTGCAGCGGTCTAGTTCTTGAGAATAGCTCTTTCTCCCATTATCTGAATAGTAAGGTCTTTCTCCTTTTCGTCCTCTAAAATTGCCGTGCATTCCATATCTTCCTCATACCTGCAAAAATCTCGTCTTCCTCGGATCCCCACATCATGTCAATCCAGCGAAATGTCTGGTGCAGTGGTGGTATGGGTTGTTCCAGGGGATAGTAATCGGCACGCCATGGTGGTGTCCAATCCTGATATTCTTGCATGATGTATTCTTACTTGAGCCCAAAGGTCGTGCCATGATATTGTGGTCGTATGGGTTCTGTGATCCCCTGAAGTTTTTGGCCAAGAACCTTACCCGGTTCATATCCCGTCCAGAACAATATGCTTTCTATCTTATTTCTCCACTATCTTTCCTTTTCAATTACGTTCACCGCTCAATGTTGTGATATGTTTCTCTACCCATTTTTCTCTTGTTTTTGATGACTAGAACGGTCTGGTTAGAGTAGATAGGGTTGCCTCCATCTCTATGAATGATCACTTCCTGATAATTCCACTCGAACTTCACAACCTGGAGTAGAGTAGAAGCCACTATCCCAGCTGTATGTATCTATGGTCTCCCCAACAACAGATTGTAAGTAGCAGATATGTCTAGCACTTGGAATTCGACATCAAACCAAGTGGGGCCTATCTGTAGATCAAGGTTGATTTCTCCGATAGTGCCTCTCTAAGATCCATCGAACGCTTTCACATTCATGCTTCCCATCTGTATTATATGTAGGACTTTACCTAATCTTTTCAGAGTGGTCAGTGAGCATATGTTCAGGCTTGAACCTCCATCTATCAGGACCATAGCAATGAACATATCCTCAAATTGCACAGTGATATGAAAAGGTTTGTTGTGACTCAACCCTTCTGGAGGTAATTCATCATGGGGGAAAGTAATTTTTTGACTCTCTAGTACTTGTCTAACCATGTTAGCCACCTCTCCACTAGTGATGCCGGAGGGTCATAAGCTTCACTTAACACTTTCATCAAGGCATTCTTATGTGCGTCTGAATTTTACAACAGTGATAAAATGGATATCTAGGAGGGAGTCTTGTTTAGGTGGTCAACAACAGAATATTCCCTTGCTTGTACCTTCCTCCAAAGATCGCTAGTACCTGTCCAACGATAGGCGGCATAGATGCAGCTTCTTTGCTCGTTCCTCACAGTTCTCAAGTGTGTAAACGCTGCCAGTCTAGCGGCACCTGTCTCTTCCATCTTGGCTTTTCCCTTTCTTCTCGCCTCGGCAACATAATCCCATAGGACGACATCAGACTTGTAAGATTGTGTGGGAGCTATCATTACAGTGAAAGGTGTAGCTATCTCAACCTCAAATGGTGCCTGGGTTTGTACCACAATCGGTGTCAGGGTGACTGGAGATGTGTTAGGAGTATCTCCCTCTTGAATAAGTCCGATGGATCCTTCCTGATCCCATTCCTCGTCAGTTTCTATCATGTTCACTCCCTCACCCCTATGATCCAGGAGAGGGTTATTACGGACATTCAATGTGGCTTCCTTTACTTGTATAACATTATTGTCGATCAGTGTCTAAATCTTGTCTTTTAATATGCGACACTCCTCAATGGTATGCCCTTCATGCCTGAGTGATAGGCACAAGTTTAGTTGGGGTTAATCCACTAGGAAGGGTTCTTAATAACCACAGCAGGGATAGGGGTGATGTAACCAGCAGCCTTCAGTCCCTCATACAGTTGGGCTATGGGTTCAGCAATAGGGGTGTATTGTCGAGGAGTTCGGCGGTCAAAGTTTGGGCGTGGCTTTGGGTAGTTTTGGCGGGCGAGTGGAGGTAATAGTAATATGCATGTTGAGTGTTATAAGTAAGGTAGGTGGTGGCAGGGTATTGGTATTTTGGAGGTGAGGGTTGATATGTAGGTGGGGGTGTTTGGTATGTAAGGAGAGACTTAGGGCCCTGGGCTACCATCACGACACCCACTTCTTTCTTCTTTGAAATACCTCCTGATTGCAAGGATTTATTTGTGGCTTGCAGTACCTCAAAATTGGTCACCATCCCACTCTTTATTCCTTCTTCTATCCTTTCTCCTAACTTGATGATGTCTGATAAATGGTGATTTTCGATGACTATCAACCTTTCATAATACTGCCGATCTTGAGCTCTAACAAAATTTGTTCATTTGTTCTTCTTCAAGTGCTGGCCTTACCTTTGCGGCCTCTGATCTCCAAAGAGTAGCATACTCGCGGAAGGTTTCTGTCGGCTTCTTCTTGAGGTTTTAAATATAGAAATATCTAGCGGGTTCTTTGTATTGAACCTGAATCTGTCCATGAAATCTGATGCCATACTTACCTAGTTTGCCCACTTCTTCGGATTTTGACTGATACCAAGTCAAAGCGTCTACTGTAAGATTTCGCATGAACAGTTTCATGTGGATTTGTTAATTCTTACCCACTCCTACTAGCTTGTCATAGTAGGTTCTCAGATACACCTTCGAATCACTAGTGCCATCGAACATCTCAAACTTAGGAGGTTTGTAACCCTCCGACAGTTCTACATCTAGCTGGATACACAAATCTTCATAGTTTAAACCTTCAATGCATTTCCCACCTTTAACACTCTGGAATCTCCCTGTCAGTTTCTTGAGTTCCTCTGCAATGTTTCGAATGAGCAGGTCCTTCTCAGTCGGCTCAGGTATGTATTGGGTTTGCTATAGGGTATGGCGTAAGGTTTCCACGTATATTGGGTTGCTTTGATGAGTTCCTAGAACTTTGGTATATGGGTGATCAATGATTGAGGCTTGGGGATCACGAGTAGGTTGTGGTGCGTTTTGGGAAGTGTAATAAGTGGTGGTTTGCAGATATTAAGTTGAGTGATGGTAGTGTTATTGGAGGGTTTGCACTGGTGGTGGTTAAGGTTTTGGGGAAGTGCGAGATTGTGATACTGGTGTGGTGTGGGAGGATTCGGAGCTCTGGGTGGTGGATTCTGGTTTTGTGTGTTTTATGGTGGTGTTTGGTTTTGAGTGATTTTGCTGTTTGATGTCGAAAACATTTAGATTAAGGGAAAGGTTTGCCAAATTTCAAACCTGTTCATTCTCACCCTATAGCTCCAGGATTTTCTGCTACAAACGTAAGACCAACTCATTATGTCCCGTTGTACTTCTCTCATCTAAGGTTTCAACATTCTCTGCCGCGGTAGTATTATCCTTACGAATACCACTTAAAATCATCAATATTCCCTTTGCCTTTGCCTTTGCTTTTGCTTTTCGGATCACTAGGTGGGGGAGGAGGTGGAGGACCTCTGGATCTAGTGTGGTATGCTGATGATGTCAGTAAACATGAATCAACCTTTGGGAATAGAATAAATAAAAGAAATAAAACCAAAAGGTAACAATGTTAGTAAGACGAAGTAAAAGAGTGTTTGTAATATTTAAGCATGTCACAAAAAAGTCATGCAATAATTCGCATCCTAATTTTGTGGACCTCATTGTGCCCGAGGTAGGCCAAAGCGACACATAGACTTGGAGAAAATTGATGCCAATGTTTGCTTCATTTAATTATTGCGAAAATAAGCCAAAACAATCGTTCATTAAATCGACGATAATAATAATAAAGTTACTAATGGCATTAAGCCTTATTACATCGAAATGTAATATAAGCTAGAAAGTAGTAAAGAATATTATCTCCTATATGGTCCATGAAGGACCTTCTCCATGCTTGGCTCTCTTGACCCCATCAATCATGTTTTCCAGATCGCGCATGTCCAGTAGCAAATAAGCCTTTTCCAGCTTCACCCCTGCATCGTCGTCCATGCCTTGACAATCCCAAAGTCCCTTCCTTATCTTCCCTTCTAGCTCCATCAACCCTGGCTCCAAGTATTCTAACCTCTATGTCGACTTAGTTGCGATTTCTTTCCATTCCCTTATCGCCTCCATGTTCACTTTATGTTGTTCTAGATGCTTAGCTTCGGACTTGAATGCCTTTTGCTTAGCCTCTTGTATTTCATATGGGCCTCAACCACCTCATCTATGATTCTATCCTTCAGATTGCTCCTCGTTTGACGTCCCCAGCTATATCATCTTCCAGCCATGATAGATAGTACTACATATGACCGGCGTGATACCTATCTGGCTCTATAGTTTCTCCCTCCACGATGATCTTTTGGTTCCACATGTGTTGTGTTTTGAACTTGAATGGGATGACTTCTCCCTTGAAATCTGCCTTATACTGAACCATATTGGAAACCCGAGGTATGACTTGTTTTCTTCCAGCTTGCCTCCTTACCCTTATAGGAGCGTAAAGGTAGATGCCTCGCAGCCCGATCAGTACCAAGTGAGTAGTTCCTTTTGATATGATGGTGAACTCACTACTAGTAAACCATTCAAACATCCAATGCACTTGCGCGTCTGTCAGATTGCTAAAGAAACGCACCTAACCTATAGCATTTCCAGGCTTTGCAAACCTGTCTAGAGTGAACGTCATTTTCTTTGGGTGATGGTCGGATATGTAGTCATTAGTGGCCTTCACAGAAGCACTTGGTGGTACTCATCCCTCTAAAAGTGTTCTAGTAGCCAAACTTGTAGCAATAGATTGCAACCCTCAATGTGTATGAACCCATGCTTACACCGATCTAGAGCACGGTACATCTCAGCTAAGATCATGGGGATGATCTTATAAGTCTTTCCTTCGATGCCATCCATTAAGGTCCCAGCGACCATGGCTAAGCGAGTATGAATCCCTCCTCCTTGCGTCGGAAAGATCAACAATCCCAAGAAACAGACAATGAAAACATAAACCCCACGGTGCACCCATCTTAAAGAGGTAATGGCTAGCTCATCATGATAAAGGTGGTATGATTTTCTATGTCCATAACGCTCATAGAGAAACTCAAAAGGGATGTATGATTTCTTTAGATATAGAAGTTCATCATTCTTTTTAAAACCCAATATTTTTAGAAAAGCGCGTAGAGTGTGATTGTTCGGCACCAATAGTCCTAGACTATCCCATGGTAACTTGGCGAAACCCCCTATTTCTTCCAAGAGAGGAGTCATTTCTATATTGCCAAATCGAAAAACAACTCTTTTCTTGTCCCAGAACATGGTAGCGGCCTTGATCAGTTCCTATTTTGTCCAATATTAAGCAAAGATGGTAGGTCACCAAGTACTCTCCTCACATGATTTCTATCACATGGTGCAAGGTCTTTCCACCAGTCAATTAGCAAAGGCGGGATATTTTGGACCATACCGAACCTGGGGATTTCGTGCTTCATTTTCTGCAAACAAACAAAGGTTAGCCCTTTTCGCCTCCATATTTGAATACTTACGCAATAACGATCAACATGTTGGCACGCTTTCTCCAAATAATGCACATAATATGATGGTGTCTTTTTGGGATTATGGAAATCCTGTTGGACTTTAGACAAGGTTTTTCTAAGCGTGTTGCTACGTCAGTGACGCTTCAATCCTTACTAGGTTTAGCATGATGCATGTACATTTCAATTCGGAATGTGGTTTATAGAAAGGTCTAGACTGGTACTCTCAAGTGGACAACTTGAGAGGGAAAGGCAAGGGACCGTCGACTGCACCGCTGATTGACTAGTCTACCGCAAATAAGCCTTTCCGATTTAAAATGTTGATTTCAGGAAAGCGCGGACACTCATCAAGCACCGCTATGTTGATAATAGGCACGAGTGGAGTATGATGTGGAGCATGATTTATGCAAAAATAGTAACACATTGTCAAGGAGTTGCATGATAAAAGTGCATAAAAAGTAAGTAATACGATAAAGATGAACATGAGTAGGAACAAAAGAGAAAAGAAAAGAAAGACAAAAAAGAGAAGTCAGTTTAACTCATGAAAATATGCGAGATTATAATGAAGAAAGTAGGAAAATAGGGATGGGGGAGTCATCATATAGCAATCTTAGACAAGAGGAAAGAAACGGAGAGAGGTCATACATGTCATAATAAAGGGAAACAGGGAGGGGATGTTCATGTCATATCAATTTAAACATATAAAGAAAAATAAGGGAAGGGATGTTCATGTCATAGAAATTTAAACAAATGAAGGAAAATAAGGGAAGGGATGTGTATGTCACGGCAATTTAAAAAAATAAAGAAAAATAAGGGAAGGGATGCGCATGTCATAGCAACTTAAACAAATAAAGGAAAATAAGGAAGGGATGTGCATGTCACAACAATTTAGACAAATAAAGGAAAATAAGGGAAGGAATGTGCATGTCATAGCAATTTAAATAAATAAGGGAAGGGATGTGCATGTCATAGCAACTTAAATAAATAAAGGGAAATAAGGGAAATAATACATAAGTCAACTTCGTTATGGTAAGAGCCTAAGTATTTCCCCATCAGAGTCGCCATGCTATCACACCCCATTTTCTGGGGAAAGCAGGCTTTGACATGTGACAACTCTTTTAAATGGGTATTAAAAGAGAAGAGTCGCCACCTAATAATTTTAAGGTGCATTAGTGCACCTATTTGCAAATAACACTATTTGACTAGTCAACGTCACCAAAGATCGGGTAAGGGCTCAAATTACCTTAAAGAGAAGGTGTTAGGCACTCTTCGAGGTCCACAATTGTGGTTGCCATCCGAATTTACATTTTGTGGATTAGATAATTAAGCTAGGGGATTATAGAAGGATGTAGAAATTGAAAATTCTATTATAACAAAGACCAGTGTAAGGAAAAATAACAAACCCTAACCCAATTCTTCTGAGACAGCCGCCCTTGAATCCTCTCATTCTCTTCCCTTTCTCTAAGAAAACCCTATCCGTCTTCACTCAAACTCCAGTCCTAATCTGATATCACTTGGAAATCTTCCATGTTTTCCTTCCTTTCTCACACACACAGAGATTCTTACGATCTCTTAAACATTATAATGTGTTAGGTTCTGAGTTATTTATGGAAGCTCGTCATAGGTGTTCGTTCGACCCCGATTTTGTATTATTGCCATGTTCTTGACTTGATAATTCACCCAGGTTATATGGGTTCGATTAAGTGAGATCTTTGGCTATTCTTATTCTCCATCTTGAGCTAGGGTTTGCTCGATTTTTCTCCTAAATTGATTGCAAATTGATTTGCATGCTCTTCTTTCCATATTTGTGTTTAATTGACTGTGTTTCCTTCTTTGTGTGTTTAATTTTGCTACAATAAAAACCCCCTCCCCTAACTCCCCAAGAGACCTTAATCACTGTATTCTTGCTCTCACTCGTCCTATACTATTCTGAAACTTGAGCTCTTGGTCGGTTGAAAATGAAGGCCACAGGAATTTGATCATTCGACCTCTCTTAGGGCGAGCACTGCTCGGGTTTCATCTGAAGCCCTTGGGAACTTTGGCGCACTGAGATTTTGGGTTCCATTGTTCGTCTTGCTACTGGATATTGCTGAATCGTTCTTTTGTCTACTTGCTTGTTAATCAGTAGCTGATAAGTACCTTTGGCTCTCACAATTTCATTCTCTTATGCTTGCGTTCATGCTATGTATATCCATGTCACTCAAGCTTTCATAAACCAATATGCTATTATGTTGTCTCTATTTCTGGTCTTCTTTGCTTTGAAGTTATCATGTAGCCTTGTGTTTTCTAGCATCAGAACCTGCCTAAAGCTAAGTTTCGATGTGTGCCTATTTGTGTATTCTTATATTTGCTGCTCGTCATGAGTTCATCTCTCTTAATTCGGTTTAGCCTGATAACTCGTATCACTTTACTGCCTCGTCGCGTAAGCAATTAGAAATCATGCCTATATGACTTGCGATGCTTTAACCTGCCTATACGCTGCAGTACTGCCTGGATAATATTAACCAGAATCACATAGGAACGATACCTATAGGATTCAACAACCCAAATACGTCTTAATTCTAAAATCGTCTACTGCATAAATATGATTGCATGCTTTCGTGCTTATGTGTGGAGGCTAACTTGAGCTCTTAATTGTTATTATATGCAGTCCCACCTGTTTTGAATGTCGCCTTGTCTTTATCATTTTGAGCACGTTAAGTAAAGTCTAGAACCACCCAAATAGCAGGTCCAAAATCTCCTGGGCCATAGGCATGGGACAGGTAATGCAAGCATAAGATACGACTTAGAATTGAATTAGAGCGCCCTTGAGTGACAACTTCAACATAGTAATTGGATAACATGAGATGATAATCTGTGCCCGCTAAATAATTTGAGCAACCCCTACCTCAAAAGAGTTGCGAAGTATTATTTATGTTACACGGGATGATCCTTTCGACTAAAAAACTTAGGACGCCCCTTTCTTTATATGTAATATATCATAAATTTAAAAGTGCAATAATTCATCCCGCCCCCTCCTTGTACTTCCAGTCTGGAAGTAATTGTATTTGTAGCCGATTATTACAAAGTTCTCCACTAAATAATACGTGTACAGTACTTGAAAAAGAAAATAATCAAGACAAGAAACTATAAGCAAATATCAAATTTTTATTTTTTAAATTTTTAATGAGGTTACAATCTCGGTTGTATCTCTAAACTGGGAAAGTATGATATGATTCTATTCAAATGTCAATTTAGCAGCTTGAAAGCTTAAACTTGAATTTGATAGACTTATTTATGTTTGATGTTGGATTATAATATTAAACTTGAGTCAAGGTCAGTGAGAGCTTAAGCTTGTGTATATTTTTCTTACGAACACTTCAATTATTGACAGAATAATGATTTTGAATTCAACAAGTACGAGAGGGTGATTTGAGCGCAAACGCCTTGATTCTTGATTTATACTTCATGCTTGATACTTCAGGTCGAATTTGGATGTTCCATATTAAACTTGATTTAATTGAATGCTTGATGCCACACTAAGGCTGTGGCCCACGAACGGCCCGGGACCGCGGGCCTGGCGGGCCTAACGGGCCTGTGGTCCGGGCCCTAGCGGTCCTGGGCTTAAAACGGTTAAAAGCCCGTGACGGGCCGGGTCGCGCAAAAAGGCCAGCCAGGCCCGGGACCGCCAGGCGGGCCTGGGCGGGTCCCAACGGGCCCAACGGTCAAAATTTAAAAAAAATTTTTTTTTTTTTTTTTAAAAATAGCCCAACGGTCAGATTTAAAATCTGACCGTTTGGGCTTAAAAAAATAGCCGTTTGGGCTTTGAAAAATAGCCATTTAGTCCCCAAACTTTAATTAAACCCCAAACTTTTAATAAATACACTTTTTACCTTTTCCCACCTATAAATACCCCCCCATTCTTTCATTTTTAACTCACAAAATCTCTCAATCTCTCAATCTCTCTCAATCTCTCTCTAATTATTTCCATAAGTGCTCATATTATTATTTCAATTTCAAGAAAAATTGTGAAGTTGGTGAATTAAAGTATTAAAGTCTTCAAGTCTTCAACAATATTCAATTTTCAAGAAGTTATTCTTCAATCCGGTAACGTCGTTCCAACTCTTTAATTTTTAATATATTGTTGTGTTTGTTTTAATTAGCTTAATTATTTTTAAAATATTGTTGTGTTTGTTTTAATTAGCTTAATTATATTTAATATATTGTTGTGTTTGCTTAAATTAGTTAAATTATAATTAATATGGATTTTTCATTAAAAAAAATATTTGGTGGTAAGGGGAAGGGAAAAGCTAAAATCGGTCAATCTAGTAGCCAAGCTACTCCTCCTCCTCCTCCTGCTACCCGTCCTCCTATACCTAATATTCTTGATAGTAATAACCCTTTAATGCAATTTACGGATAGTCAATATTATCATGATGTTGGAGCCGGTGCCCAATTAGATACCGAAACGATGAACGCTCTCTACGGTAGTGAAATCCCCGAGGCACAAGAAAACCAACCTGATTTAGATGAAACGCAACCCGACCTAGATGATACACCTACTAGTCCGGTTAATGACCCAACTGATGACCCTCCTGTACTAACCCCTACATTTGATAGAAGACCTCCTAAGCGGCCCGAACCATCTCTTGTTTGGCAATTTTTTACTCAACTAAGAGAAGAAAACAAAGCTAGGTGTATAACTTGTGGGTCTTTGTAGGCTCATAAATATACTGGCAACCGTAGCGGTACGGGTAGTCTAACTAGGCACATAATGAGACACCCTAGAGATAAACAAAAATATTTGACACTGAAAGCTGCGGAACAGGGGGCGGGCGGAGGTAGTCCGAGTACAAATAG
>MCJB01047991.1:27064-50985 GCA_002018475.1 Nicotiana obtusifolia | reverse complement strand
AAAAAAAAAAAAAAAAAAAAAAAAAATAAAGTTTCAAATTGAATTTTGGAAGTCGATTTGAGTACGAATGGACTTTAGCCGTGTGTTCTTGTTAAGAACACACGGTTAAAGTCAATTTTACTTAAAATCGAAGTCTTGCATGATTTAAATCGAGGTACTGTCTTTCTCGCTTCATTTTTAGGTTTTTCAGTTTTATTCTTCATTTACTTGTTTGTTCGTAGTGTCGATTCATCTTCTACCCCTTTCTGTGGTATTCCATGTTCGATTTTGTGTTAGAAGATAAAATTGGTTTCGTCGCTTTTGTCCTTCGTTTGGGCTCGAGTCATTAAGACTCTGTGGCAAAGTCACAAATGAAACAAGTTTTCTTAATTTGAGTCCAAAAGGGGTTGGGTTAGAAAAGACTGAATTCAGGACTGTGTTGCTTTGGGCCGGGTCAATTTGACCCGCAAGAATAAAAGTCAGAAATGAGTCAATTTTGGGTGAATTTGAATGATAGTCTGTAGAAGCTTCTAGTGACTTGGGGGGTAAAAAGTATGTTTCAAGAGTTTAAAACAGATTCTGTTTTGGGGAGGGGAGGAGAAGTCACATGCAAAAGAAAAGTCTGTTAGGGGAGTGGTTGTGCGTGAGGATTCTGTTTATAAAAAATCAGAAAAATAAAATCTAAGAAAGGAGCCTGTTTTATTGGCCTATAAAAACAGAAATCAGTCATCTTTCACAGGGGGTCGTTCATAAAGAGAGCTCCAGAGCTACAATTTCAAAACAAAAAAAAGGGAATTAGAGTCCTAAGAAAAACAATAAAAACTTCTAGGTATTCGACTAAATTTAGCATTTTAATTTTTGAAGTGAAATCGAGCTGCAGTTTGCTGTTAGCTTGCTGCAGCTTGGTCAAAATTATTTAAGCGTTCACTTCGTATGGGTATGTCCCAAAACCTTTTTGTAATCTCAGCTAAAAACATGAATGAATGAACTGTTTGATATTTACTGTTTCAATCTCGTGTCCTCGATAATCTGTTCATTTTGCTTAGCTTGCTCCTTCATGATCGATCAATTGCTTCTGTGTTACTGAATGACTGCTGCTGCGTATGCATTTTTATTTGAGACTCTGTTCCTATGGTTCTATTCAGACTGCTCGCGTATGATTATTGATTAATTTTATGTCATTTAAGAATTACTGTCATACATATTCTCATTCAATGAGTTTTTTTCTGTTTTATTCTATTAAGTTTGCTCAATTGATAATCATCTTGGATGAATTTAAGGGTGACTGGAATTCTGTTTCAGAGTTTGTTTTTAACTATTAGTGGTTACCCGTAGTTGTTAATTTTCTGTTATTAACTCTACTGCTGTTCATGACAAATAATGTCGAACCACTATGATTAACACTTAATAAAGTTCATATCTCATATCTATGTAGCTTCGAATAATGTTCTCTATATAACAGAATATTATGTCTCCGTTAACTGTAGTGAGGGAAATTGTGCTGTTTAGTCTGATTGAGATTCAGTTTTAAATAATGTTTTGTAGTTGTTATCATGAGATTCAAACAATGTTCTCTATGTAGTTTCATCATGACAGTTAGTTAGCACTTAGAATTAATTACAACAAGAGCCAATGTGTATCGGCTGTTTTGATTGATTCTCTTTATAATAGTATAAATAATCTTGAATTTGATGGAGTTTATACCAGTAAGGATACACTAAATTCTGTGGTTGTTTGGAATCATGGTGTTTTCCTGAGATTTGGAAAATAGCAACTGTGAAGTTCAAACATAAATGCTGAAATTAGTATGACATTCTAGTGCCAGCTGCTTCTTTTTCGAGTACTAATGCTGGAAATCAACAAATAACAGTTTTTTTTAGGGAAATACTGTCTTTAATACAAAGTTGGAATGTAGTCGTTTTATGAAATTGATGGCTACGTTCGCAATCTTGTTAATTGGTATATTCAAGTCTGTTGTTTTGAAAATAGTACTGTTAATGTAAATTTTGGCATGTAATTGTATTCATGAATTTAATGGCTATGTCTATAAATAAGCTTCGTTGATTGACCTAATTTAAAATGGCTGTTAATGTAAAATTCAGAGTATAGTCATCCTTACGAAGTTACTGGCTATGTTTGTAATCAAACCTGCTTCATTTGAGTTTGTGCATTTTAAGAATCGAATAGGGCTGTTTCTGAAAGTTAGCTTCAAATTCAAATTGGATTTATTTTATGAAGTTAGCGGCCATATCGGCAAATAAAATCATATTGAATAATTTGTGTTGGGTTTGATATACTGTTCATTAAATGGGTTGGCTTGCTGATATGAATGTTCAATATTGTGTAGTATTGATAAATTTCGTTAAATTAATAGAGGTGAGCCATACAATTAACGACGATTACCAATGGCCCTCTTAATTAATTAAACACAAGTTTTGAATAATTAAGTATTAACGCCTCAAACTTCGTAGCTTGTTTCTAGGCGCGATTAACAACATTGCGACTATGGGTACGGTTTCCGTGACATAGTAACAATGTTAATTTCGAGGATGCCTTTTAGGTGACTCGATTGCAATAAAATTCAAATAACAAAACTGCTGAATAATTTGAGGCATGCCATGCCAAGCAAAATTTTCAACACACATGGCCCTCATTAATTAAATACTTAGAAAACTGAGGCGCGCCGTTTAGCGAATTTCACGGCCCTCGAAAAACTAAAAATGCGTAATTTGCTTTAGGCGCGTTGTTCTAATAATTCAATTTCCTAAACTCGGGTGCGCATGTATGTAACCCAAATCCAAAATTCCAATGTTAAATTAAAAGGTGTCACAAATTACGGGTGCATTTGTGTGACCTGATCTGTGACATATTTTGATTAACATTGCAACTCTCCGATAATTCTAAAAAAAACAAAAATAAAAATAAAGTAAAATACACTATAGGCTAATAATGGGTATTAAAATCAAATAATAAGCCGATTATGGCAATGAAGCAACCGTGCTAGAACCACGGAATCCGAGCATGCTTAACGCCTTCCCTCAGATTAACAGAATTCCTTATCTAGAATTTCTGGTTCGCAGACTTCGTTTAGAAAGTCAAAATTTTTCCTTGATATAGGATAAAACCGGTGACTTGGGACACCTATCTAAAATTCCCAAGTGGCGACTCTGAAAATAAACTAAATAATCCCATTTCGAACAATGTCACTTTAATTGGAAAAACTCTTTTATATACCCTCACGGGGTGTACGAAAAGAGGTGTGACAGCTCTGGCGACTCTGCTGGGAATCAAACCCAGAATCTCTGGTTCAGGGTTCATGAATTCGAGCTTAAAATGATTGTTATATTTGGCTTTTATCTGATTTTATTACATGTTATGCCTAATGTGCTAAATGCCGCTTTTACCGCTTTGATATTATTTGAACTGTTTATAAAACTGTTCCGAACCTTTCTCTTCTCATCTTCAGGGATGTGCACGTTGGCCGTGACTCCCTATTCTGTTAGTGTCTTACCATAAATAAGAAAGAGACCGGATAAGTTACAAAGCCGGGTGGTCTTTTGGTGCCCTGTACGTAGCCCCCTCCTCGGCTCGAGTTGTCCGCTCGGGTTCACAAGTCTAGAACAATACCCAGGTTTCAGCTTAGAATAACATAACCTCATACCGGATCCCTAATAGGAACGTTATTTGCATCATGTGCATTTGACTTAGGGGACTCAACATAGGGGTTGGGTCCGTCTAGGACAGGTGACCTTGAATTAAAGACCATCCTGATGCATAATTTATGTGTTATTTGTACATTCTTTCACCTCAGTTTGCGTGTTGACCGGCTATTAGAATAAAATTAGAAAATTGAAAATAAAAAATGATGAAAGGCGAGATATGAGAAAATTGAGGTTTGCTTACATGTCTTTTCAAAAACCTGTGTCCAAAATAAGGCGAAACTCTGCCGAATTTTTTTTTGAAAAGAAGGATATAGAAAACGAAAAAACAGAAAAAGAAAACGAAATAAATTTTTGAAAAATTTCTAAATATTTTTCTAAATCAAAGAGTCTTGAAAAAAGAAGCAATTGCCAAATATTTTCTTTCTTACTTTTGGAAGTTCAAAAAAAAAAAAAGAGAGAGAAAAAATACAAAATATTTTTTCTAAGTAAATGAAAAGTTCCAAAATACTTTCTTTCTTTGTACAAAAGAATTCAAAATATGTTCTTACTTTTTCTAAGTATTCTTTCTTGCTTTTATACAATAAAAGTTCAAAAATATATATTTTTTGCTCGAAAGTCTTTTCTTTCTTCTTTCTTGATAAAAAATAAGATCTTAGGAATTCGAAGCAATGAAATTCTTCTTTTTCTTCCTTGAAACAAAAATAAAAACAAAATTCAAAAAAAAAATTCCAAAATAGTCTTTCTTTAGTTTATATATATATATATATATATATATATAGATATATATATATATATAAAAGGGGGCAAGAATAGAACGGAAATAAAAGTGAGAATTAGAAAGCAAAAGAGAAGAAATAAGCAAAGCCGGAATAAAACACGCAACTGTTGTGAAACATATAGGAACACATTTAACTGCTTAGGTGCATCACGTCCCAACGTGCGATTACCTATCTGTTATTTGTTCAAACTAACCGGTTTGCTTTTAAGTATAGGTTTTTACAAATAGGTGGTTAGTTTGTTGGCATCCAGGCAAGTCATCCATACAACACTCGATCAAAGCGCCAAACAATCATGGCTAGCAAAGAAATAGACACTGGAGTTGTAGACCCGCCGAGAGAGATTGTTGAGTCGGAATCAAAATTGCAAGAGGAGGTCCGGAGGTTGAAACATCAGATGGCAGAAATGTATCAAGCATGGATTAAGGGACACCCTCCACCCTCATTCCCAACCAACTACACAGAAAATCCTGCTTCCATTCCACCACTCTCTCAATCCCAGATGACCAATATCATCGATCTTTCCCCACAACATGCGTCTAGCTTTATCCCTTACCACAATTACCCCTGCACTTCGACTCAAACCTTTCATGCTCCACCAGCCAAAACAACCTCGTACCCCGCTCCGACATCTGCTCCTATTTTCGTACCCCCCAAACTACTCTCCACCGATCCTCTAGTGAACCTGCATTTCACGCCCCAGATGCCCACTATCATGCACCGGAACGCACTTTCAAAATCTCAGATCCTTACTCCTACATTCTCCAATTTGAGCCTCATGTTGAAACTGACAAACAACCCAAGAACGTAGAGCAAGAAGAGATGTTCAGAAAGTTACAGAATCTCGAGCAATCATTGAGAAATATGCAAGGATTGGAGAATCAGGTGAGCGTGGCCTATAAGGATTTGTGTTTGTTTCCGCCTGATCGAAAGCCAATGTGCGATTAGGAAGATCACCTCTTAGTTCTCGTCGAGATTTCCATAACCCACACCCACGAAGATAATCATGTTTGCATATGGTAACAAATGAAAAATTATTTTCTTCCGTCGCAATATGATGATTACATATTGATCCTCCAAACACTTTGAATGCATACTCACTGTCGTAAGTGTCATTCATTTTTTCGTTAAAAAATATTCTAATGTCTATAATACCTGACTCATATCCAATTCACAAATCTTTGAAAGAAAAATCTGAATCCACCATAACCAAGTTGTGACAGAAAATATGGGGTATTGATATTTTGATTGAGAATTTCGTGTTATTCCTTTGGGTTGCTTTTTGAATTTTTTCGGCGACCAAGTTTCTTAGTTTTGCAAGTTTACTGGTCGGGAAGTTTCATATTAAGTTATAACATAAAAATTGAAGTATGAAAAAAGTAGTGCCCCTTTTTTGTTTTGGTGTTTATAGTTTTATAATTGTATTATTCTTATAAGATATAAAACATTTAGATTCATAGCGGACATATGTTAGTACTATCTATTAACAAATGTTAGCCATGTGATGCAATGCACTATCTTAATTTTTGTTATCAAAAACTTTATTGAAAAATATAAAGATTTGAATAGATTATTTCAAAGTACAAAATATTAAGTAATGTATGTACCACTGTATCAATGCAGCTCACAGTACAACTCTTGTAGCTGTACGTGTTCAACACCCTCACGTCATTTATAAAAAAATAAATTAATTTAATTAAAGCTCTGACTTTGCTCAATTGTTATTAAAACTGGTCACAACTAACAAGCCCTAGCACGATTGCCTATCGCCAAAGCAATTGTTTCAAAGCTCGTTTTGCAGTTGAAATCTCACTGGTGAATGGTGATTGAACCCCGTCTTGGCAAGTCTACTTTGGGAATAAGGCAATATAATATTTGCCTATCTTATCTCCTTACTCCTAATAATGAGAAAAATGCTTTAAAATATAAAAATATTGAGCATTTTCATTAAGCCTTTCCCTCTAAATTAACGACTAAAGAAGGAATTAAAAAAAAGTTAGGTAAAAGCATACAATTGAACTTTTGCTCTTCTTGTTTCTCTTTTTTATTTTTATTTTTCGCGAATAAGCTCTAGGGAAAGAGAGGGAAAAAGAAGAAAACAGAAAGACAGAAAATATCTGTAAATTCCTCTAGCTTTCTTCCTCTTCCTTTGGTCAAATCAAGCAAGAGAAGAGAATATTCTCTCATTCTTCTTTTCCCTGGTTCTCATTTCCTTATAAGCCTAGCTATCTAATTCTCCCTCCATTGCATTTAATGTAAATTTGTATGAGCGAAGACAGAGTCTAAAAAATATATAATTTATGATATGAAACATGTTATATAAATATATCGTTTTTTAAACAAATTAAAAAAAATAATTCACATAAAAAAGCCATTCTAAACTAGCAAAATGCTAGCAATGTGTCAAATGTATAACCTGGAATTCTAAAAAAGTGTGTTAACAGAAGCAAAGAAATAACAGAACGACAAACATTTCTTGTTACTTTTAATTTCTCTCTTTTCATACGTGAATCATGCGTAAGAAACCGAACAAATAACAAAAACAAACAAACGGAAGCCATGAAATATGACAATATTATAAACACGGCAAAAATGTGAGGATGAGAAAAAGTTTAAACCCTACGAGCAACAGTATTGAACTTATCCATTTAAAGCCAAAACAAACTACTTTAATATATAACAATATATCTATGTGGAAATAACAAATTAAATATGAAAAGTTTGCATGGTGAGTCACGAAACACTACACCCAACTTTTTGGCTAGCAAAGCTTTGTCTTCTTTAACCACTGCAACAGCCTTGAGGATTTTTTATTATTGTTTATCTATTTAGATAAATGCATGCATCACCATAATTTATGTCTTTTTCTCTCACTTCTCTCCACTTGAGTTTGAGACAACGGTTTATTGTTGTATGACACTGCGGTAATCCTTCCATCTCAAATTAAATAGCGTGATTTTTAAAAATAATTATTTCAAATTATTTATTATTTTAAAATTTTAAAATAAAATTATTTATTTTTTTCTCATTTTATCTTTAATAGCTATTTTTTAAAATAAAGATAACACATAAGTAAAATCAATATTCAATAAAGATAGATTATATCTTAAAACATAATAAGTGTAAAATAGTCAAAAATATCTTCTAATTTAATGTGTTTTAAGAGACGTGAAAAAAAATTAACAGATAATTTGAGACAGAGAGAGTACCATATACTTAAGTCGAGATTTCAAGAACAAAAAATTTTGAAGTTCGACTTCATTGTTTTTATATGAAATTAGCCCACTTACGGTTATACTTGTCTAAATTTTCCCTACGTGGTGATTAATATCTCTATTATAATTTATTTGTACATAGATATACTTGAATCTCGTTAGTTTTTTTTTTCCTTTAGATACGTTTTATATTCAAAATCTACTAGTCTAATTAGTATGAACTGCGTAAGTAGGCTATTAAAGAAGTAAAATACTTCCTACCAAGAAATTTTCATGTTCATACTTAAAGAAAAAACCTCCAATTAAAGATAAAGTATTCCGGATCATATTATCACACTCATTCATGAAAGTAATTGAAACTTTCACCTAAACCCCTTTTCGTTCTAAAATCTAGGGCAATAAAAGGAAAAGGACCTAAACACTAGAAACATTGAAAAAGATTGGAAACCAACATAAAGAATTTCATTTCAAAGTCTATAGAAAACAAAAGAGATTCATCCATCTCGTCATTTGTTATATCCATATTGTCGCATATTTTACACATTATGGCCTAAGAAAAAATGAATTTTTTGGATCCAATCAAAATTTCTCGTACTTCTCACCAATTTTTCATTACAAAGTTGATTAGCATCCAAGCTTCAAAAGGGAAGAATCGAACAGAGATAGAAAAATGGCAACTAAAGAAAGTTGCAAAGTAAAAGGGGCGAAAGTAATGCAATCACTATGCATGTGCATTCTATTGTATGCCTCACGTGTCATGTCTTGAAATCTGGTGTGCAATGAAAGTTGTTCTATTTCGATTAATGCAATTCATTTAATCCTACCTAAAATTATTCCCTATTTTCTAGATTAACGAACTTGTTTTTGTTCTCCAGCAAATCAATCTAAGAGCCCGTTTGGCCAAGTTGCCAAAAAGATTTGCTTATTTAGAAAATTACTTATTTTTAAAAGTATTTTTTTTAAAAATATTTTTGAAAAAAATAATTTGTATTTAGCCAATTCATTTAAGAAGTACTTTTTACAATATTTGATGAACAAATTGTGTTTGACCAATCTTTATAAATAGTACTTTTGAGTGTCAAATTACCAAAAAGGATAGTACCAAACTTTTATAATTATTTTAAAAAGAAAAATAAATTTTAATATTTATTATTAGAGACTGTTATTATTTTTTATTTAATTTAATTAAAACATAAACATAAAGTAAACATACATATTAAATAAAATCATTGTAATATATATAGTTTGCCTACAGCTGTGATAGGATGTGTTAGAAGGAAAAGAGGTAGAAATCTCTTGGAGATAAAGGGTTTTGAAACAAAAGTTATTAGGATCGGAAGTACAGAAGTAAAATAAATTTGGAGATCAATTTAAATAATACCGCTTGTACATAAGAAAATAGTTTGTTTTATTTATTTATTTTTTAGCAATCGATATTAGTAAATTTCTCATCTTTACCATTCAAACTGAAGATGGCTCGATATTTTTATTACCCCACACTGCTAACGCATTAAAGTAGGGGCAACATTTTATATATATATATATATGGAAAGAAAATATAAAGGATAATTTGAAAAATATAAATTTATGGTGAGGATAGTTTTGTCTTGAATAAATTAATTTTCTGCTTCTGCTTCTGTTTCTTGGAAGAAGCTAGGATTTTCTGCTTCTGCTTCTTGGAAGAAGCTAGAATTTTCTGCTTCTGCTTCTTCCCAAAAGCAGAAAAACTGCTCCTGCTGTTGGTCAAAAGTACTTTTTTATTTTGGCCAAACACATTAAATTTTTCAAAAAGTACATTTTTAACAAAAACAAAAATACTTTTAGCCTTCGAGAAACTTGGCCAAACAGACTCTAAGATAAACTAATACCACCACTGCATATTATATTTAGTTTGGTGCTGCATCTTTTCAACCAACTTTTCTTCACATGCTAAGTTTATTCGGGATAATTGAACTACTTTTGGTTAAATCGCATTAGTTGATCCTAGAAAAGTACAGTAAAAAAGCTTTTTTTTATTCAACAACAAAAGCTAATCCTAGTAGATTTGAAACTTTTATTTCTTTAATACTTAGGTATTATATCGTGATAACAGATAACCATATGAATCAAGCTTTTTCACGCATCTGGTCATACAAATAAATAAATAAATAATATGCAACTACAACAGCTGAAGGTGATTTTTCGTTGATTATATATCCTCTCTATGGTTCCACCAACCAAGTAACAGAACAAAAAGTAAAATGATTAAAATTGAAAAACGAAAATAATTAGTTCTAACTTTACATGATTACGTAAAGAATGAAATCTAATTAAATAACATTGTGTTTACCTAACTAAGATGTTGACAATAAAATAGTGGTGGGACCAACCACAAAAGACAGGACCATAAGACACCTCCTCGTGGCCTTCTTGTTGGGAAATCTGAGTGGGCACTCCCCTTTCTTTTTCTTATAAGAATCCCATCCTGATGGTTATTTCACCTCATATATCATTTTGTGTTCGAATAAACTTGCACACGCTTCAACTAATTTTTCGAGCAGTGCAGTTATTACCGCCCACTTTGATGTAGAAAACCCTAGCTTGATTCATATATCAAAGCTCACTTTGATCTAACAATGGTTAATCTTGAAAAAAATTTATGTACATCTGCATAATTGAGCTACCGTGCAAATCGAGCAGGAACTGATCTAGGCGTGGGGACAATCACGTCACGATCAGACTTCATTAAGTTTATCCGATCTTGAATTATCGACTTGTCAAAACATCTGTTATCGGGATTCTCAGCATAACATACGTAGTAACTACTTACACAAGCGTGAGGCAAAGCCATCGCAATCCTAGTCTGGCACCAAACAAATAAATACATGTCAATTTAACATCTAAGCACAAGTATAAAACAATAAAGTGTGGATTTAATTTTTACTGTCTCATTTTCCCCTGTTCTTTTTTTTAATGGATCAGTGTAAAAGAGAAAAAAGTTCTTTTCCTAATAAAAGAAAAGGACTGACCAGAAGGTAACCGATGTAGGCAGAGAGGAGGGACAAGGTAGCGATGAAATTAGGGTAGACGGTGGCAGTCCAAGCGGCAACGACAATGACACAAATGGAACCGCTGCAAACTCCGGTTAGGAAGCAAATGGCACTGGTCATGTCCGAATCTACTATTGTCTCCATTTCCCTCCTTTCAAACAACTCCCATGTGTCTTGTGATGCCTTCACAAAACTTTTCCCATATGTAGCAATCTGCGAAAAATATTTTCGAATTTCCAATCAACGTTGCATTTAATTAAACAGCTTGCTGATCCAAAGCTCGAATAAAGGAAGAAGGTAGAGATAAATTAGTCAATTTAAATTTAATTAAAGAACTTATTTTCTTTTTTTTAATTATTGTCTGATGGACAATCCTTAGTGACAAACTTCCGAATAATTAAGCACCAATTCGATGTATCAAATAGTCGCCAACTAAATATGGTTGCAAAATGGTGCAAGTTTGAGTGAGTTTTATACTATGTTTTTCTAAATAATTGAAAAAATATCTTAAGTAAACGGCTGACATCTCAACTCACACCGCATTGAAGACGAGAGGGAATTATGAGATGCTTCTGTGTATTAAAATACATTTAACAAGTCGGAAACGCCCGTATTAAGTTATACAATGACCCCAAACAAATTATTATTACTCTGAGTATGATGGAAAAAATGTCCACATATTACCTAGTCAAATGGACATCGATTTTTTAAGGTAAATTAATTCATAAGATGACAACGTCAAACATCCAATGACAATGTTTAAAAATCACTATAGCATAAAATTTTTTTATCCATTTTACGGGTTGTTATTACTCTCTAAATACCAGTCAATCGGTTTTTAATTCTTTATAAATTTATTTTTAGTTTTATAATCCTGCCTTTTTTTTTTTTTACACATGGAAGATTTACTTTTACACACAAGAAATCTATCTTTTATATATAAGAGATCTAAAAAGATTATTTTCTTAAATTATAAATTACAAAGGGGCATAATCTACAAATATCACACCCAAAAACCAGGACATTACTAATTGAACATACCAATATGAATTCATATAAACTCCAAGCAGAGTAGATAAATTTTGTAAAAATCCGAAAATTGCACTCAAAAGTCAAACCATTAACAAATCCAAACAATTAAAATAGTCAACTAATCTACTTTACTGTTCTTTATAAAGTAGACATAATATCACAATAAACTCATTAAATAGAATCACAATTTTTTTTTTGCTAAACGTTATATAAAGATAATAGTATCACCATTAAGTCCTAAAAAACTCCTACTACTGTCAAATTGTAGAAACAAACTTTCATTTTAAATTAGAAAATTTTTATTGAAAGTTATTATAACAACAATTTTTCTAAAAATATTATTCCATTATTAGAATGAAAAGTACCTGAACATAGGCCCAACCATTGCCACGCTTAAAGATGGAATCCATGATTTTCAATCCACAATGAGCACAACAAAACATGAACTCATCTTCACCCTCTAGCAAATTCAACCCACGAGCCACAATCCTCAGTGCTTCAATTGCAGGTACAAATAAAGAACCAAGGCTTGCACTTCCAAGATTCACAGACAATGCCCTCTGAAAACAAAACTGTGTACTAGATTGCATCCCTCTTAGATAATAAAGAGCAATCACTCTACTCACTGTCAAATTCACCACATTTCTCATCACCTCAGTAATCCAAGCCATACTTAGAACCAATAATATGATAATCAAAGGTGGAAAGTAAAAATTTATAGCTCCAATCACAGCCAAAATCCATACTGACATCCACAAGAATCCAGCAAAAAGTGTTATGTAAGTTGGACGGTTTAAATCACGAAATTTCGCCACGGGTTCGAGAGCTTTGATTAAAATCTTCGTACAAAACTTGATTCTTGGTGTCACCCAACATGAGTACAATCCATTGCCAATTGCAAACATAATAAACACAACTCCAACACCATCAGTTGCAGGTTTTTGGAAGCAAATCAATAGGATTCCAGCTGATAATGTGAGAATAAAGGAACCCCATAGTATGAAATGAATCATGAATGTAGGCCACACTCTCATTGCCTTTTGCCATATAAATGCTAGTGTTATGCTAAGTAGAGCAGCTGCTTCTACTTGTGGTAGAAAATACTTTAATAGCCTCTTTTCCTTTCTTTGTGCTTTCCCTGCTTCTAGTAGACCTTGTACCCCTTTGAATAGAAGAAAACCAACTAGTCCAATTGCCGCAACCATGTGTAGGAGGAAGATAAATAGTGAAAACTTGTTCGTGTAGGATCTTGAATTCAGTGTTATGACTGAAGGTTGCTGGTCGGACCAAAAAAAAATGTTCAGATTTTTATAAAATATATTGAAATGAAAAACAGGAAAAAGGGTAAAAAAAATACTAATACTCTGCTATATAAAATATCTTAATTTTATGGTCCGTTATACTTTGTTATGGCACTAACATATGTCTTGTATTTATACTTGAGAGTGATGGAGCTCCAACATGGACCCTAATCCATGTATAATGGGAGATAATTTTAACCATGGTCAAACATAAGGATTAAGTTTGGACCTTTTTCCCGAAATATTTTGACCGGCACGTAAGAGCTCCGTCAAAGTCAAGGGCAATCGAGATGATTTGCTAACATCAATGGACGGTAAAATTAAGACCTTTTTGTATAGCAGAAAAGTAATTTGGACCTTTTCTCAAAAAAAAAAAAAAAAAAGGAAAAAAAAAAAGAAGGAAAAAAGTAACTCCAGTTCTAGCTTAGAGACGACATACTTGAGGGGTAGTGGCAGGGGTGGAGCGAGTCTGAGAAGGTGCCGGAGAAGGGCGGTGCTGAGACGGAAGCGGAGCCTGAGCCGGAGAAGGGCGGTGCTGAAAAGGAATCGGAAAAGAACGGTGCTGATGATGAGCTGCAGGTGGCGGAGCTTGTTGATAAGGAGGAGAAGGAGAAGCAACTCTAGTTCCTGCATTCATTACAAGCCTAAGCGGATTTGTAGCACTCAATCTTTGCATTCTCGACATGTTAAAATTATCACTGCCTGTTGCTGGTGGGGGCGGGGGCTGCGTCTGAAATCCCCTTTGTTGACTACCCATTTCACCTTTCTCCACATCTCTCTCTTCTTCTTCTTCTTCTTCTCGTATTTTAGTCTCCTTTTCTCCATTTTCTTCTTCAACTACCTAACAATAAAAAGGAAAACAGAAAAATATTTAGTTTCACTTTTAATCACCAAAGAAAATGGATATTTTGCAGGAAAAATTATATAGGAGCTGGGCTTACAGGTTCTACTGCACCCATGAACGGCGGCGGAGTACGGCAGCGCGTGAAGGAGGATGAGGAGGAGGGAAGAAAGTTTGTGGTGGTAATGTTATGGCGAGAGGAACGTTAGATTTTGTTGCTATGTTGGATTGTGGGGGCTGAAGTTGCTATTGGTTGGCATCGAAATATTGCTATCACCAACTTAGCTTTTTACATATCTTACCTCAGCGTCTCAGACACTTGTTGAAGACCGAATTTGGGTAAAACATTCCAAACGTGCATCTTATGGCGCGTGATTACACAGTCCCTGGCTGCGGTTGTTTCTCGCACGTGTTCAATTTGGTTGAAAATTTTGCAGCAGTTTCGAGTTAAGAGCTCACATGGCGAACAAGAGAGGAAGGGAAAGATAAAAGTGAAGGCTGCTAAGATATAGTACTATTTTTTTAAAGACTGAAAGCTAATATCCTTTTTTCTTAAAAAAGTTTTTGGAGTATTTTCATGTTAATGTGTTTGGTATGAGGAATAAATTAATATTAGAGTAATTTCTGAAATAAATTTATATTAAAAATTAATAATATATAACACATCAGAAAGCACATTTATGAAACATTTTTGTATTAAAGATTAATTAATGCATTAGTGTTAGTTACATATGAAGATATACGTTAAAGATTATTGTACAAAAGGTGACTTCCATCGTGAGAAAAATATTTTCTAACAATTAAACACAAAAAGTGACTCATTTTCCTGAGAAGACTTATATTTCACATTATTGGGGTGGTGGAATTGACGGTTATGATTCAGAAAGAAGATTGTCAAGGTGGATGGATGATGCTACGCCGAAGCTAAACTGCAGGATTGAACATTGCGTAGGGAATATAATATTTGACTGAACTTTTCAAGAAGCAGATATATATACTATCCCATGCTCAAAGCTGTCCCGGCCTTATCATTCTTTTATTTTGGAAATTTCCCACTTGCCTTTTTTCTGAGATTTTAACTTGATTAATGCCTTTACCATTTTCATGTAAATGATATAACTTTACTGAAAAATATGTAACTAGCATAAACATTGAATCTAGGAGTTAATATGTCGCCATGTGGAAATAGTGTGATGGTTGCCTTAGATTGGATGGTGAGATTCGTTGTGGAACAAGAATGGTGAGATTCTAACTTAAAGATTTTACGGGCCTCTATTTGGTCAGTTTCCTATATTCTTTTTAAAAGTTTAATTAGTACCCAAAGTTTCTTCTTTTTTGCTGCGAAAACAAAGGTGACAGTAAATTTTTATGGTATTTGTAAGCAGGTTTTAGGTAGTTTATGATATTTTATAGTAGGGAGTTGTTGTGACGCTCCTTTCTTTGTTATTGTGTAGGATTTCTTCTTATTCTTCTTCTTAATTGTAAAATGGGTTTATTAAATTTGTTGTTGTTTTAATAAATTAATGATTGAGATTTATTCTTTATGATATTTGGAAGTTATGTTTTAAATTTTAGCTCACTTGGAGTATATTTATGTGTTGAATCGTGTGCTAGGGAGTTGAAATTCGAAGAACAAGTTTATGTTTCCGGACAATTTGCAATTCGAGCCTATTTTGGCCTTAAGTGCATTTCAGGTGCAATTTTTTCACTTCAGATCTATTTTATTTTAAGTTTATGAAAATATTTGTTACACTTCAAACCTATTTGGCCTCAAGTGAATCTTAAGTGCAACTTTAGACTTAATTGGTCTTAAGTGCATTGTACTGCACTAATTTTTGTTTTCTTCAACTTTAAACCCGTTAAGTTTGAAGTACATTCTAAAGTGGGTAGACTTATAAATTTTGTGCAAAGTATATATAAGTTTAATGGTGATCCTAAAACTGTGTACAGATACAAATGCCTCAATTCTAACGCCATTAATGTTTTAATGAAGTTTGGTGAACCGATTGATACGTTAGCATGAGATTATAAATACAAGAACTGAAGAAAAATAAACACGTACAGTGCGAGTGCAAATATGCAATAGCTGATTTCAATCAGGGTCCAAGTAAGTAAATATGACCGTTACCCGAGTAAGAGACAGAGATAATCAGGTTGAGAAACCTGAAATAAACTCTGCCCCAGATCACTAATCAGCCAAACGGAGAATCAAGAATGGTAGGTGGAAGGACATTAATCTACAAGCGCATATGTGGTATTTTATTAATGCAACTGACAGGGAAAGGACTTCCTGCTCTATTTATTAAACATTAAAAATATAAGAGACAAGGAAAAGAAAACATCTATTAAACTGCTAAAATTGAAAACAAATATCTCACCAAGAAATCTAACAGGCTGGAACGTTCCAGATTGTGGCTACTAGCCTTAAACATTTTGGTGAAAACTGAAACTGGTAATTTTAAATATAAAAAATAAAGGAAAAAAACAAAAAAAGACCCCAGTTAACTGCTGAAAATAACCTTTTTTTCTTCTTTTAGTTCTCTCAAAAAGCAATATTGATATTGCGGTGTTAGGCTCACACCGATCAGTGATCACTTTTATAATTATAGCATATTTGTGTATGTCGGTTAGTTAATAAGTAAGAAATAAATGAAACAATCTTGTTGCACGATCACATCATGTTGAAATTTTCTAATTATATTGTAATTAATCAGTGCTTTTCTTTAAAGAAAAAAAAGAAGGTAAGTCTTATTGCCTTTCAGTAGTCGATAGCTGATCATGTTACAAATTCGAATATGATTATAAATATTCTTCTTGGTATTACCATAGGCCTTTTCTACTTTTCTCAATAATATATTCCAAAACACTTTTACTGAGAAAAGCATTAATGACCCTTGGATGGCTAAATAAGTGGTAGGTCATTTATGGACAATAGCTTAGCTAGGATTCTTTACTCGCTTTTCTAATGGTGATTCGATTCGTCAAGTTCTGATGTATGTTAGAGCAGGCCCTGCTTGACCAATGATTGAACGAAAAATCTTCAAATCTGTACGTCCTTTTTATTGCTTCTTTATTCTCTAAATCTTTTGAGCCCATGATTAATTAGATCCGAAAGGTAGAAAAGAGAACCTTTAAAAAAATAGGACCCTATATTAAGTAATGCAGAAAGGAATACCAACCATTAGAACAATCCTAACACTGAAATCCATTCTTTATTTTGTGGGACCGTTTAGTAACCGAGATAATTTGGGATAAATTAAGTCCATCATTATAATTCCTATGTTAAAAAAGGCAGCCCAGTGCACTAAGCTCCCGCTATATACAGGGTCCTGAAAAAGATCGGACCACAAAAATCTATTATAGACGGCCTTACCTCGCATTTCTGCAAGAGACTGTTTCCTATGCTGACCAAAAAAAAAATCCCTACATAACTTTCTATGCGAACCAAACAACTGACTCAACAAACCTAACAATACCAAACATGATTGCAAAAAATTAGTTCGCCGGTTCCACTGAATGCTCATATGCAGTTATACTTCAGATGCGAATAAATTGGAGAAGTATTTAGAAGGGAAAGCTTACCAAGAGAACCAGTGCACTATTTAAGAATAGCATAGTTAGTTCAGTACAATTTTAGAGAGAGCATAGAAAATATCAGACTTCAAAGTTCAAACTACAGAGAACTTCTGTAATGACTGAGCCGGGAAATATATGGCAGTTTTTCTTTGGAACAAGGCCCAGAATATGATAACATGACATGAAATTTTTGTTGATATTACTCGTTTCAAATGAGACTCCTTAAACAAGAAAGAATCATAACTAGGTCTTACAAAAGTGAAAAGGAAGACCTTTGCAAACAGACGACACCAAAATTTTGTTTATACAACTGATTCCGCTTAGGCAGTCATCACTCATCTTTGCACTACTTCTTTGCACCACTGGAGGACTCAGGTTGTGGTTTAATTATATTTAATTGACCACCATCCTTAGTAGCAAATGTAGCTGTTTTTACTTCATTGCAGTGATTTATAAACTTTGTCAACTCCTGGTCACAGAAAAGAACAATGCACAATAATAAGACAAATGCAATCAATAACACGCGTAATAGCTATATCAATTCTTGCTTTTGAGATAAATCTAGCAAATTCCACTTAAGAGTTGCTGCAAAATTATCTTGAACCTCGACATTGCAAAAAATACCGCGACACAACAGAGAAACTTATTACTTCTTATATACTAACTTATCTTATGTAGATGAGCATGGAGTTATTAAAATTTTACTTGTATGTTATATTAATTAGCAAAGGACAAAATTATTCAACAAGTACTTGGATAAGTTAATAGTATTGGAAGAAACTTCACATGATTGTCCAAGTAGAATTGTTTACCTGAATGTAACCTTTGCGGAGATGTGAGCTACAGTAAAATACTGTTATCGGGGATTCATGTAAAACACTCGGGAAATCCCAAAACAGAAAGCATATCATATAAATTGGAACAGACTAATAGAGGGAGTTGAAGCTGGAATACTGAATACCATTTTATGAGGTCAATCAGTCCAACATGCTAAAATGTTAATGCAAATACAATATGACAAAACAATCTAATTTTAACAATATCATTATAATTTAGTTAATGGCTGCTTCTATGTGACAAATGACAACGAATAGATAGTTCTGCAAAAAAGCACAATTGACACAGACTTAATCATTTGCTAAGAACCAGCAATTGAAATGTAAAGGCTGTCAATGCCCAAGTTCCCTTTATCAACAGAGTCAGCTTGTCACGTAGAGAGTAACACTGTACATTACCATTTAGACCTGTATATTAGTTGAGCAAATGATTTCATTCTAAAATTTTGAAGTTGAAGGTACAGCTGAATAACTCTCTCTTCAACCATAGAAATCATGCCACTGCAGTCAATAGCTTGAAGAAATTAATAAGTTTAAAGCCTTTAACCTGCGCATTGGTATCTAAACAACACATAGCTGGATGTACCCAACACCAAGCAAAGAGGGAAAAGCAAAGAAAGTGCACTACATACTGTGCCGCCTACCATTCTGATTCTCTATGCTCCATTCCATCCTTGTGTCCAGAATATATGAAATCAGCATAATATCATTCTTCGTAACTAAGTGGCATCTACATTTAAGTACTCGAAGGTTGCATAAAGAAAAACAACCTAATGTTTGAGCAGAATTGATTCTTTTGCAAATCTATCTACACTATACTAAAAGTACGAAGGCCTTTAGCGAAACGTTGTTCGCCTTTTTTGCCCTTTAAAAAATAGAGTTCACACTAGATATAATAGTCATTTAATTATTTTTTATGTAGGAAGCGTCATTTAATTCGCTAATAATTAGGAATAGTCCTTTAGTTATTTTCCTAATATTTAGGAGCTCGAAATCAAATATATTTTGTGCATTAAATCCTTATATAACGCTTCAAATCTATTTAAAATTCTTTATCCAAACACCTTCTTTATTTAAGATAAATACATATTCTAATATTAAACACCTTGTATAAATCTCTCCTTATTTATATTATGTAACATAACAATTTTATCAATTTTTCTATCACGTCGCAAACCGAGATGTTAATTAAAAGACAAATCGCTACTACCTAAGCTCCAACATCCCAGATGGTTAGAGAAGAATCACTACCACAGATGCTCCAAAATTCAGGTTCTCTTTTGAAAATTACCTAGATAGTAAATTTTGAAAAACAAATAATCTGAAAATATAAAATAACTATTGAAGTTCTAGAAGCGATGCTAACCAAAAGTAAGAATATTTCAGTTACCTAATGACCAAAAAAATTTATAAGTAACTTATATGAAGTTAATTGCCACAGAATTGAAGTTAGACGACAAATTCAGTTTTATAGCTTTAAAAACTAAACTAAACTATTCCTATAACAAATAATTCTAACGTAAAAAATAATATTAACATGTAAGAGTTTGTTAATATTTAAAATTTTAAAATTAACCAATTAAATTTTACAATAATTTCGATGGAATGTGATTTAAGGACAATGTTTGCACTAAATATTTTTCGATAGACAAGTCTAATCTATCTATTTATCGACACTATCATAAAAACAAGAAATACTAACATAAATGTTGATCAACTTTCACCCTTCACAAGTGAAGTTCATGTTGAATAAATCATATTATAGTTAATCTCCGTTCCAATTTATGTGAACTTGCTTGACTGGGCATGGAGTTTTAAAAAAAATGAAGACTTTTGGAATTTGTGGTCCTAAACAAGTCAAAAAGGGGTCTAGAGTATTTGTGTGGCTATAAAAGCTTCTCATTAAGGGTATAACTGGAAGTTTAAACTAAATTGTTTCCAAATTTAGAAAGGGGTCATTCTTTTTGGAACGGACCAAAAAGGAAATAGGTTCACATAAACTGGAAAAGAGGAAGTATAACTTATTTTTGTCGAATTGAAATTTAAGATTTTAAAGACTTCTATAAGATAGAGTTCTTTCTTTATTGAATTAACTATATATAAGATCGACATTAATCATCATTTTCATGATTTTACACGTTTTTTCTTTTAACCAAATTCTAAAATAATATTTATAAGTTTTTAAAAGAAAATTACTACCTGAGACGAGGTACACACGCAAAGCGCGTAACCTAAAATTAGTCAACAGAAAAGCTAAGCCTGGTGACCAGTCTGATGTCTTTCAGCTCTTTTAAGTAGAAAACAAACCCAGATGTGTTACCCTACTATAGCACCCTACACTTCTTATTTATTTATCAGAAGCACGCTAATAATTTATTTAATAATGTGATGACCCGATAGGTCATTTATAGTTTTATCCTTCATTTATGTGTTTCGAGACCTCGAATAGCTCTATTTAGACTTTCTCGATTTGCGTGCCCAGTACATGTTCTTTCTCTGAAAGGTTTTTGAGAAAATTGATGAAAATGTGAAATCGTATCTTAAAACTCATTTGAGTTGACTACGGTCAACATTTTGTGTAGACGGACCCGGATCAGTATTTTGACGGTCCTGGTGGGTCTGTATTGTGATTTGGGACTCAGGCGTGTGCCCGAAATCGAATTCGGAAGTCCCTAACTTGATTTATCATAATTTGTTGAAAATTAGTAATTTAAAAGTTTAAAGAATTCATAAGTTTGACCGTAGTTTGACTTTGTTGTTACTGGGTTCGAATTTCGGTTCCGAAACTTGGTACAAGTTCGTTATAGTATTTATGACTTGTCTACAAAATTTGGTGCAAAACGAAGTTGATTTGACGTGATTCGGACGTCCGGTTGAAAATTTTGAACTTATATTCTCTGGTTATTTTGGAAGTCTAATGTTACCTGATGCTTTGTGCTTTGCGATCGCGAACGGGAAACTGGGGCTGGAGTGGTTTTCTTCATCCGCGAATGCGATAGCTGGGTCGCGAACGCGGAGCAATGGGGGATTTACCCTTCGCGAACGCGACCAGCTTCTCGCGAACGCGTAGGGCTATGGACCTGGGAGGGGATACTAGGCTAATGTTCTACGCGAACGCGACCATTGGGTCGCGAACGCGATGGCCAGGGGGAAGAGCCGTCGCGAATGCGAAGGACATCTCACGAACGCGAAGGCCAATTGGGTCGCGGTGCATCGCGAACGCGGCAGGCCCTTCGCGAACGCGAAGAAGGCCTGACGCTCAGACCTTAAAATATTTCAAACACGGGATTTCACCCATTTTTCACAATCCTTTCATTAGAGCTCGGCCTAGAGGCGATTTGGAGGAGAAATTTCATCACTTTTATAGGTTAGTGTATTTTAACTTGTTTTCTTCCATTTCCATCATCACCCATTAATTTCTAACCTTAATCTATGTTCTTTCATAGTAGAAAATTAGGGATTTGGGAAGAATTGGGAGTTTTTGTAAAATTGAAATTTAGACCTCGAATTGAGGTCAGATTTCGAAACTAATTACATAATCAGTCTTGGGGGTGAATGGGTAATTGAGTTTTGATCCGAATCTCAGATTTTGACCAAGCGGGCCTGGTGCTGACTTTTGTTAACTTTTTGGGAAAAGTGTAAAGATCTTAACTATATGCCTTGTAATTGATTTCCCTAACATTATTTGATGTTATTGAGTCGATTTGGTTAGATTGGATTGGTTTGGAGGCGGATCTTAGAGGAAAGGCCCCTGTAGAGCTTTGATTTGCTTGCGGTGCGAGATAAGTGTTGCGTCTAACCTTGATTTGAGGAAATTAGGAACCCTTGAGCTATGTGCTATGTGAATTACATGTGTAACGACGTATAGGCGAGGTGACGAGTGTATATACGTCGTCAAAATACTTGTTTCCATGCTTTCTCGCATTTCATTAATTATTTTATTCCATGTCTTAATTGTTGCATGCTTTAATTGCTTTCTATGCCTTAACTTGCTACTTGTCACTTATTTCTCTCATATTAAAATGTTCGGTTCTCCCATGTTTCCATGATTAATTGCCACTTGCCTTAATTGCCTTATGTGTACACTTTAATTGTCATACATTTGATTTGTCTTGTTGCTTTGTACTAATTGTAGCATTCCTTGCTTTGGGTACGAGGTTCTTTTATGGTTTGCTTTCATATTCTTTATTCGTAGAGATTCTTGTGAATTGAGTTGCGCAATTTATTGTATTTATTGATTTTTGCTTATGGATCGGGTTGCATGCCGCAACAGGTGGAATAAAGGAGAATTGATATTGATATGGTAGGATCAAGTTGCACGCCGCAACAAGTGGAATAAGGGAGGATTGATATGGTGAAATAAAGGAAGATTATGATATTGATTATGATTATATGGTGGGATCGGATTGCACACTGCAACAGACTTTACTTGTTATTATTGATATAGATATGGTGAAATAAGGGAGGATCGTGTTTGTACGGTGGGATCGGGTTGCGCGCCGCAACTGATTGTGTGTTTTGTATTCCTTGTTGTATTGTGTTGGCTTCGGTGTTTTCGTACGAGATTCTGAGGATTGGTATTTCTGGTTTTACTGATTTTCGAGGATTAAGATCATTTTCATAAGTTAACTGCCTTATTTTCCATATGCCTTTCCTATCATTATTACTATACTGCGCACAGGTTATTGTAAGTACCCGCCTTAGCCTCGTCAATACTTCGTCGAGGTTAGGTTCGACATTTACAGAAACATGGGGTCGATTGTACTCATACTATACTCTGCACTTGTGCAGATTTTAGAGTCGGTCCCAGCGACGGTCAATAGATTGCTCGGATTGATCATCGGACGGAGACTTGAGGTACAGCTGCTCAGCGTTCGCAGCAATGAAGTCCCCTGCTACCTTATCGTAGTTGTTTATTTCTTTTCAGATACTTTTACTTTCATTCACACCATTATCTATATTATTCTAGTCGCTCGTGCACTTGTGACACCAAATCTGAGATTGTATCTAGATATTGCGGTTGTCATGACTTTTCGCACTTTATTTTAGTTCTATTTCAGTTATTTCAGTTTAATTGGTATCAATTATTTTGATTTATTGAAAATGGCTAAAAACTATTCTAACGTTGGCTTGCCTAGCAAGTGAAATGTTACGCGCCATCATGGTCCCGAGGATGGGAATTCGGGGTCGTGACAAATAACCTCCTCAAACACTCATTTTAATTTTGTTTGCACCGCTCTCATGTTTCCTCTATGTTTCCTCTGGGAATATAGAATTAAGACACAAGACTAAGTGGACTGTGAAACTCAAGGAAGCCCTTTAAAAAAAACAAAAAACAAAAAAATGTGTTTAACTAGCTACCTTTCCACAAACCCACCCCTCAATTGTAGACAACTTTCCACCCAGCAGTAACATATACAGCTACTCTTTTCCCCACTTGAACTTAGTTAAAGCAAAAGAGAAAAGTAAGGGCCACTACTATCCTTTACAAGCAGAGATCAAATTTCAATATCAAGAATTGACTGACTTAAAATGAAGACATAAAGAATGCTACTCCACAAGACTAATAAAGTCAAAACTCAGGAAAAGAAAATTGACGATAAGGCCATCGCTCACCTTAATCCTCCACCAAAGTCATCTAACTAAATCAATAAATGTCCACCAACATTGTAAA
>MCJB01047991.1:3101-27044 GCA_002018475.1 Nicotiana obtusifolia | reverse complement strand
CCCCCCCCTCAAAAAAAAACCCAGGAGACACCTTTCTCAATTCGCTTTCTCCTATTTTGGTCATTATGAAGTTTTGAGATGTTCGTATATTCAAATTTTCCACCAAAAGGTTGTCAAAATCATCTAAAAGATAAAAGCTCAAGGCAATGTTGCCCGACATAAGTGACACAAGAAAATTTTTTACAGCACCTACGGGGAAAATAACTATAGTCCGTTACGGATCTAAGTGATTTTCCACTCTCTCCTACTCTACTTCCACAAACATATGCTCACTCCTATTCATCACCAAAAACCACAACCCTTCCTCAAACCCAACCTCCATCACTATTACATTCTATGTACTCAATTACTCTGTTTTTGTGCTTGGATAATGTAAAATGTGTTCAACTTTTTTTTCTTCCTTTGGTAAATTGTTTTAGTTCAAAGACTACTTTTGAGTTTTTACATTCTGGTTACAACATGTGACATGAAGTAAACGTTGAGGTAATTTATCCCAGCTGGTGCAAAACATGCTGGCAATTTATGTTAATTAACCGCACAAATAACTCAAAATACCATAAATTATAAACCTAAAAATCACAAGGCATGGATGAGAGTACTCACCCGATCGACATCCATCTGCTTTGTATTCTTTGACGGTTTCACAGCTCTCTTCCCTGCAATTGAGAATAGTTGTAAGTCCCAAATTGATAGACGCTATAACAAAATCAATGGGCAACGCACAAAAGAAACAGACATATACCTTTGCGAATTTGAGGGGCTTTTCCATGACGACTAGGTACTGATTTCTTCTTCTGTTGGCCTTTGAAAAGACCTGCCTTTTGTGTCATTTTTCAACCCTCTTTCTCAATTGGATTGAATGAATGCTAGGGCTTTGTGGGATGCTAGGGTTTATATTTACCTGATTCGTGGAATTCCGGTTCTGAATGAAGACATAAACCGGTTCGGGTCCTTCTATGTGGACTAACCGTACACCGTCTAGTCGATTGGATCTCGTTCTTGTTTTAATTTCTGCTCTCTTTCTTTTTCGTTTTTCCACTTTTTATTATATATTTTCCCTTTTTTGCAATGGCAATTTATTATTCTCGTCCCATAGAGATTGGGAGAGGTGATTAGGCAAGAGGTGTCGCAGCTTCAACTGACCGATTACATGACCCTTGATAAGAAGATATGGAGGTCGAGGATTAGGGTAGTAGAGTAAGTAGTCTAGAATGTTCATAACAGTAGTATTAGCACGCCGTCTCGCTTTCTGTTGGTAGTACGTTTTTACAACTAACCGTTGTTTTCTTTCATTGTTGATCACCTACTGTTTTGTTGTTTTTATTCCGCTTTTATATGGCTTTTTGGTACTATCCCTTCTTAGCTATATTTTCATTAATGTGGTGCTTACACTTTCCCGAGCCGAGGATCTATTAAAAACAACATCTCTATCCTCACAAGGTAAGAGTAAGGTTTGCGTACACACTACCCTTCCCAGACCCAACGATGTAGAATAATACTAGATATGTTGTTGTTGTTATTGTCGTCGTCCCATATAGATTGGCACAATAATGATCCAACTATTTAACTTTTTGCGTTCATTTGAATATTAGCTTGTTGAATATTTTGAAGAATAAAATTTACTTATCCAGATACTTCACGAAAGGATAAAATATAATGCCTAAAAATCAAAGAGAATAAGGACTAAGTTTTCATCCAAATTAAATTATTGCTTAACTATACTCTTCCTTAATGTCACGATCCGAAATTCAACCATAGTCGTCGTGATGACACTTAGTCTCTAAGATTAGGTAAGCCAATTATAATAATAATTTAAGCCTTTTTTTTTTTAAGTAGAGTGTAATACAAGTATCAAAACCAAAAGCGAAAATAATTATACAACCTCTTAGGACTGGTAATACTGAGTCATGAACTCTAACGAATACATGGAATGATCTCAAGGATCGAAATACAATATTGTTCGAATAATAACTGACAGTACAATAAAATGAAAAGACTCCAAGGGACTGCGACGACCAAGTAGCTCTACCTTGAATCCTTGAGATCAACAAGCTGACTCTGCCCGAGTCCAGTATCTCTAATACATGGGGCTCTGCACAAAAATGTGTAGAAGTGTAGTATGAGTACATCACGGCCATATCCAGTAAGTATCAAGACTAACCTCGGCGGAGTAGTGATGAGGTACAGTCAAGACACTCACCAATCAAATAACCTGTGCAGTATAACAGTATAACGGCAATAATGGAAAACAAGAAGCAGTAAATGGCAACAATAGGAATGAGACGAGTAAAGAAATACACCGAGAATAGCTATATTGAACTAAGGTAATTAATGCATCACAGAAGAAAACAAGAAATTATAACACGGAACAAAACAACCAAACACAAGTGCACCAATAGAGAAATATCAACAAAGTGCACTCCCAAGGTACCGCCTCGTAGTCCCAAATCATAAATAAATTCACAATATTTCTTTATATCGCTGCGGGAGCCTTCACATTTAGTTTTAAAAATTATTTTTTCCGAAATAGCATCCCGCGTTTTATCTCACCTTATCACACCGCATGGCTTCTAGTAGTTCCCCTACTAGCCACGCGTATCAAGCCCACCTTATCTCACCGCATATGTTTCAAAATCCATACCTTATACCACCGCATGTGTATCAATATCACAACATATCACAAATCGCACCTCAAGTGCCCAAATATTACAACTTGCCAAAGAAATAAACAATAACAATATTCTTCACAATTAGGAGCCTGCGGCTCAACCACAATGTATACAAAGTCTCAATGACAACAACATGACTGATAAGTAACTCAGCAAGAAACAACATCTTCTTTAATCACAACCTTAAGTAAACAGATTAATGCCTATTTATAACTTAAATTCTCATTTAATTTGCAGTTAAAAATCAATTATGAAAGTATTTCCACGAAAGGACAACTTAACAATAAAAGTATTCACGAAATGGTCAAAATGGTAATAATTTCAAATAAGCATATAAGAGCAACTCAGCAAGTAAATAATGTACATGTAACTACACCTTCAAACAAAGCATGTAATAGTGGACATGGCTAATAAAGATATAACAATGTGCCAACAATTTCCAATTAAATACATAAAAGATGCCTTATATTTTAAACCTATAGAATTTTTCACATACAAGCCTAAGTATGTACTCTTCACCTTGTGTACACGGCTTTCACATTACACAAATTGCACATATGACTCAATGCCTAAGGGGTAATTTCTCCCACACAAAGTTAGGCAAGATACTTACCTTAACGAAGATAGGCTGATACGGAAAATTTCCTTCTCGTGTAAAACAATCTCCGGACGGCTCAAATCTAACCAAAATAATTTCCTAACAACCATAAACTCATAGGCATTAATTTCGGATAATAAAACTTCAACTTTTAATTTTACAGTAAAAAGTCAACCCGAAGTCAACCCGAGGCCCGTATCTCGGAACTCGATAAAATTTTACGAAATTCGAACACCCATTCCGATACGATTCCAACCATACCAAATTCATCAAATTCTGATATCGAATCGCCCTTCAAATCTTCGTTTTACATTGTTGAAAGATTTCACAATTTTTCTCAATTTCTTCCATTAAATTCAAAATAAATGATGAATATACCCATGGAATTATGAAATATAATCACTTTAGTATATAGAACACTTACCCCAATCAAGATCGTGAAGACCCCCTCCAAAATCGTCGGAAACCGAGGCTTTCAATCTCAAAAGAAAAGAAGAAAAATGGCCAATTTCGACCCTTAACGTTCTGCCAGAATCGCACCTGCGAGAATTCCATCGCACCTGCGGCGTCACTTTTGTGACCACATTTGAGCATCTACGAATAAGCACTAGAGACAGCCCTTCGCACCTGCGGAAACAACTCTGCTTTTGCGAGAGCGCAAGTGCGAGCCAAACTGCTGCTTCTGCGATGCCTTCCGCGCATGCGTTCAACTTTCCGCTCCTTCTGATGCGCAGGTGCGCCAGTGTTCCGCTTCTGTGGCTTCCTCCCTTCCAGTCCAATGTCGCTTCTGCGACCATCGCACCTTCGCCCCAGTGGTCCGCAGGTGCGACCACACCAGAACTCAGCCAACCAGCCTTAACCAAAAATGATCCAAACGATCTGAACCTCGTCCGAAACCCATCTGAGCCACTCGGGACCTCGTCCGAATATAGCAACAAGCCCCGTAACCCAACACGGACCTATTCAAGGTCTCAAATCACATCAAACAATGTCAAAATTATGAATCGCACCTCGAATTGAACATATTAGTTTATGAAATTTCCAAATTCTATAACTTGTGCCGAAATACATCAAATCGATCCGGAATAACCTCAAATTTTGCACACAAGTCATAAATGACATAACGAAGCTATTCAAATTTCTGGAATCAAAATCCGAGCCAGATATCAACAAAGTCAACTCTCGGTCAAACTTCTCAATCTTCCAAAACTTCCACTTTAAAATTTTTGCCAAAATGCGCCAAATTATCCCACGGACTTCCAAATCTAAATTCGGATGTACGCTTAAGTTTAAAGTTGCCATACGAAGCTATTGGAATCATCGAAATACCATTTCGAAGTCGTCTACATGAAAGTCAAATCTGTGGTCACTCTTTTCACTTAAGCTTCGAAAACATGAATTGTTCTTCAAAATTGACCCTAAATCATCCGAAAACCAAACTTGACCATACACATAAGTCATAATACACATTACGAAGCTGTTCAGGAACTTAAGCTACTGAACAGGACGCTAATCCTCAAAATGACAAGTCGAGTCGTTACATTCTCCCTCTCTTAAACAAACGTTTATCCTCGAATATGGCAAGAACCATTCCGAGCTTATCAAATTACTGAAAGTACTCTTACACATATAATCTCGAGTGATCCCACATCACCCCAATCGACATAAGCCCGGCAATGCCATCTCAATTGAAGATTATTTGTCCTATCCGCACTTATAAACCTTAGAACCAAATTTCTTACACTCGAATCATTTCCAAAAGACCTAATTTTTCACATCAACACTCAGTATCTGCCTCAACCAGCTGTACCACTCGTGCCTATACCCACCAGGTACAACCACACGACGTATCACATTATGCATATGCCAATAACATTGATTCTAGCCACAATAGCTGTCTAAAATCAACTACAGCACTGACAATTAGCCTCATCTCAGTTAAAACCTCATTTCAAACCTTCACAACACTGCAACAATGCAAAAACGTGAAGACCTCATAACTATTCACCCGAATCATCAGTTCACATTTAACGCCACCTAGGCACACACCTCGTGAGCTAAAACCCAATAAATACTATGCGAATATGGCTAAATATGCAAAGAAAAACACATAAGGGAATTATAAAATAAGCCCAACAGGCATAACTCCCTATCTGTATTATAATACAAATCAATTTCACATGGAGAATTAAACACAAGGATCTCATCCTAGTATAACTTCTATTGCGGCACGTAGCTCGATACAAACATATCGAACCACATGAAAAAAGTGTGAGGATCTATCATCAACTCTAAATCACAAGTAGTGTACATCTCATGCCAACAGAAACCTATCAATTTTTTTTAATTCCGCTGAACAAACTCACAACATATAATGAACCCTCAAACCGGTAGGGTACCTAAATCACAAATTGCAATCGAATCACCAGGAATCACTTCAAAACTCACTGTACTGAGTAATAGTTTATTCACTGCTAGCCTCATAGATCTCAATAGTGAACAAAACAAAAATGATAGACATGGGCTAACACCATAGAATCTCCCAATAGGGATAAACACAGAAGCGGAGTACAAAATCACTAAGGTCACTATATGTGAAACATGATAGGAGGTCTCACCTCAAAAATCGGAACTGAATCAAAATAAGAATAGTGCTCCTCTATAACAAATCCAAAACATACCTATAACGACACCATCTGGTGTAGCGGCCTCAGCCAAACCATAGCAAATATATCAATGGGCGGGGCCTCCCCCTCTAGGGCGCCATCTACCCGCATGTCCTCAATCCTTAACTGGCTGTGAAGGTGGAGTAGTAACTTGAACAGAGCCTGTAGCCTGAGTGCTCTGATGAAATCCGCCTCTCCCAAGTCTGGGACAATCTCTCATAATGTGCCTAGTATAACCACACTCATTATAACCCCTCTGTGGGCGTGACTACTCATACTGAGTCTGTGCCGGATAACTGGAATAACCACTATAAGAACCCCGTGGCAATGGTGCACTAAAAGATGACTGCCCCACCCGAGTACCCCGACTAACTGGGGCGCCGCGAGTAGTTTGATGTGGGGACTGGGCTAGCGAACCCGAAGTCAACCCGGGGCCCGTATCTCGGAACCCGATAAAATTTTACGAAATTCGAACATCCATTTTTTACGAGTCCAACCATACCAAATTCATCAAATTCCGATATTGAATCGCCCTTCAAATCTTCATTTTACATTTTTGTAAGATTTCACAATTTTTCTCAATTTCTTCCATTAAATTTGAAATAAACGATGAATATAACCATGGAATTATGAAATATAATCATTTTCAGATATAGAACACTTAACCCAATTAATCACGTGAAGAATCCCTCCAAAATCGCCCAAAACCGAGGCTTTCAATCTCAAAAGAAATAAAGAAAATGACCAATTTCAACCTTTAACGTTCTGCCAGAATTGCACCTGCGAGAATTGCATCGCACTTGCTGCGTCGCTTTTGCAACCACATTTGCGTATCTGTGAAGAAGCACTGGAGACAGCCCTTCGCCTGCAAAAAGAGCTCTGCTTTTGCGAGAGCGCAGGTGCGAGCCAAACTGCCGCTTATGCAATGCGTTCCGCGCCCGCGTTCAACTTTCTGCTCTTGTGGATGCGCAGGTGCGCCTAGTGTTCCACTTCTGCGGATTCCTCCCTTCTAGTCCAATGTCGCTTTTGCGACCATCACACCTGCGCACAGTGGTCCGCAGGTGCGACCACACCAGAACTCAGCCAACCAGCCTTATCCAAAAATAATCCAAACAATCTGAACCTCGTCCGAAACTTATCCGAGCCACTCGGGACCTCGTTGAATATACCAACAAGTCTCGTAACCCAACATGGACCTACTCGAGATCTCAAATCACATCAAACAACGTTAAAATTACGAATTGCACCTCGAATTGAACTTATTAGTTTATGAAATTTCCAAATTCTATGACTTGTATTGAAACACATCAAATCGATCCGGAATAATCTCAAATTTTGCACATAAGTCATAAATGACATAAAGAAGCTACTCAAATTTTCGGAATCGAACTTTGAGCCCGATATCAACAAAGTCAATTTCCGGTCAAACTTCTCAATCTTCCAAAACTTCCACTATCTAATTTTCACCAAAATGCGCCAAATTATCCTACGGACTTCCAAATCCAAATCTGGGCATACGCCTAAGTCCAAAATAGCCATAAGCAGCTATTGGAATCATCGAAACACCATTACAGAGTTGTCTACATGAAAGTCAAATCTCTAGTTACCCTTTTCACTTAAGCTTCGAAAATAAGAATCGTTCTTCAAAATTGACCCCGAATCACCCGAAAATCAAACTCGACCACACACGCAAGTCATAATACACATTATAAAGCTTCTCGGGACCTTAAGCCACTGAACGGGACGCTAATTCTCAAAATGACAAGTCGGATCGTTACACTTAAAAATTGACAACAAAATTATCCTCACCTTATCCAAACTTATCGCACTAATGGTTATTATTACTACTAAATGCTGTAATATCTTATGCAGTTTGTAAACCTTGTCCCTTATATTTGAATAGCCAACATTATAGTTCGTTATCAATCGGCAAGGTGAAAAAATTCTCTATCTCTTTCTCCTCCGATAGAGGTTTGAGTGTGTGACATCTACTGAACCAAAGTGAAGTTATCAACTTCTTTGCAGCATCGGCGGACTCAGGCTGTGGTGTAATTATATTTAATTGACCACCTTCCTTAGTATACGTAAGTAGCCACCTGAGCTATACACCAAATCCCTGTTAGTGTTCTGTATTCAAAACCAGAAAATCAGAAGATGTTAGTATAAGATAACAAAAACAGAAAATTTTGAGGCCACAAGTTTCTTGTGTGTCCGTATGGAATTTAATCCCCTCACAGTTGCCTAAGGTTTTGTATTAATTCCTCTCAGGATAGAGTGGAATAATTATTCTATGATAGCGGCACCTCAAATCACAAATTCGGCGAACTCAAATGGCTGAGCAAATCACACAAATGCAATGGCGGAGAAAATCACACAAATGCTTACGTTGTTGCTTTGAAAATGATGCAGAATGCAGAAGATAGAGGGGAGATTCAGATTTCGGTGGTGGAAAATGAAGCTAAGCCTCTCTATTTATAGCCAACGAAGTTGAGTCCCAACAGGTGCAAAGATGCCTATTCGTTGATAAGATGTGTATTCAGTATAAATTATTTGAATTTTTGTTGAATGGAATGTTTGGTCGCAAATTCGACCGTTGAGAAACAATTCCCCGAATTTCCAAATTCATATTTTTTCGTGCAAAAATATTAGAAAAAATATATTAAATGATGGAAAAGGAAAATAAATTTGATCCAAAAAATTATCAATCAATCATATCAATTTACCAAATCCGAAGCCGAAGCCGAGCCGAGCGAGCGACGATGACAACGGCGCGAGGCTTGCTCTCTTCTCAACTCTTTAAGAGCTAAAGAAGCGCTTCCATATATATATATATATCCAAGAATTTTCCTCTTTCTATCCAATGAGGGACAAATTTCCATTGTAAAATGAACTAATTCAAAATATTCCCTCCATTTCTTTTTCCACCATTTCTCATTCACACCTTTTTGTTTTAATTAACAAAATCCAACAATCCCCCACATGAATGGGGAATGGTTATCCGGAAAAAAATATGCATGAAAAAAATGTGTGATTCGCAAGTAACGATTAATCGCATCTGGATAAGTAGATTTCCTTTTGAACTTTCCGTTGTGAACATATGTCGGATATACTCGATCAATCGGTAGATATGATATCTTTGAATGTCAAACTTTGGTGTATACCTAGACAGCCATACGTCACACAATCAACCCTTAATTATTTTTGGTTCTCATTGATATGTTAGTTTCAACCATGAACACCGCCATAAGTGCGGAGAACTGGCCTTACAAAATTCTCCTTGAAGAGGCTTACACTTCACACTTACATAGGTGATTCCTAAACGTGTTATCCTATAGAAACACTATTTGGTATACCCCATATCAAACTTAGAAATCACTAAAAAGCCTTAACACCTTATCCTTGGTACTGAACATTGTCTTCATCATGAGAATGGACCAAAAATTTTATTTGACAATGCTGAACGGTCACTAATGACTTTGTTTGATCTCCCTGAACCTAGATCTTGGGATCTCCAGTCTTCTAGGTAGAGTTACCACCACAGTGACTTGTCCTCGTCCATAGTCCTATTCCCTTTGATGACTTCTTAACCGCCTCTCTAGTTAGGCTTTTTGTAAGCGGATCTGATACATTATCTTTTGACTTTACATAGTCAATTGTGATAATTCCACTAAAGAGTAGTTGTATAACGGTATTATGTCTTCATCGTATGTGACGAGATTTCCCGTTATACATAACGCTCCCTGCCCTTCTTATTGTCGCTTGACTATCGCAATATATGCATATAGGTGCCAAAGGTTTGGGCCATAATGGAATATCTTCCAAGAAATTCCGGAGCCATCAACTTCATCACCGGCCTTGCCTAAAGCTATAAACTCAGACTCCATTGTAGAGTAGGCGATGCATGTCTGTTTGGATGACTTTTAAGACACTGCTCCTCCACCAATGGTAAAAATGTATCCACTTGTGGATTTTGAATCTGTTGATCCGGTGATCCAATTTGAATCACTATATCCCTCAATGGTCTTGGGTATATTTCAAATGGATAATTATTGTAATGTCAATGCATAGTCTTGGGTATATTTCAAATACCCCAATACTCGTTTCATTGCTATACAATAAGCTTGGTCGGGATTACTTGTATATCGACTAAGCTTACTTGTCGCACAAGCTATATCAGGCCGTGTACAATTCATAATGTACATCAAACTTCCCAGCGCTCGAGCTTAATTCCAATTGAGACTTGCTCTGACCTTTATTCCTTACAAGCGTATGGTTTAGATCAATTGGCGTTCTTGCAACTTTAAAGTCCAAATATATTTGAACTACTCAAGTACCATTTTAATATAATGAGATTGAGACAAAGCTAGACCTTTAGGAGTCATAAGGATCTTAATTTCCAAAATTAAATCGACAACTCCTAAGTCTTTCATATCAAACTTACTAGTAAGCATTTGTGTTAGCAATGTCGTTACTCATTATCAACATATCATCCACATATAAACAAACGATGACTATTTGATTTGGAGTATTCTTAATGTAAACATGTTTGTCACGCTCATTGATCTTGAAACCATTTGACAACATTGTTTGGTCAAATTTCGCATGCCATTGTTTTGGTGCTTATTTAGGTCCGTAAAGTGACTTAACAAGTCGACACACCTTCTTTTCTTTTCGGGGAACTATGAACTCTTTAGGTTGTTCCATATAAATTTCTTCCTCCAAATCTCCATTTAAGAAGGTTGTCTTCACATCCATCTGATGGATTTGAAGGCCATACACGACGGCTAGTGCTATTAACACCCGGATAGATGTAATCCTCGTTACCGGCGAGTATGTGTCAAAGTAATCAAGACATTCTCATTGTCTAAACCCTTTAATAACTAATATTGCCTTATATTTGTGAATAGTATCATCAACTTTCATTTTTCTTTTGAAAATCCACTTATAACCCAAAGGTTTATTTCCTGGAGGAAGATCAACCAATTCCCATGTATGATTACTTAATATGGATTCTATCTCACTATTGATTTCCTCTTTCCAATATTGTGCCTCCGAGGAAGACATTACTTCTTTGAACGTTTGAGGCTCATTTTCCAACAAGAATACCAGAAAATCTGCTCCAAAGGAAGTAGCTATCCTTGACGTTTACTATGTCTTGGATTTTCCTCATTAAAAGTACTTTGCTTCGCCTCTTCCGGAGGCCGCTTAGATTTTTCACTAGAGGACTCACATTCCTTTTTATACGTATAAATATTCTTAAAAAATTCAACATTATCTGATTCAATTACCATATTAATATGAATATTGGGATTTTCTGATTTATGAACTAGAAAACGATATGCCTTACTATTTGTTGCATATCTTATGAAAACGCAATCAATAGTTTTTGGTCCAATTTTTACCCTTTTGGGTTTAGGGACTTGCACTTTAGCCAAATACCCCCACACTTTGAAGTATTTTAAGTTGGGCTTCCTTTCTTTCCATTTTTCATATGGAATAGATTGCGTTTTGCTATGGGGAACTCAATTGAGTATTCGGTTAGCTGTAAGAATAGCTTTCCCCCCACAAGTACTGAGGTAAACCAGAACTTATTAACAAGGCATTCATCATCTCTTTTAATGTTATATTCTTTCTTTCCGCAATTCCATTAGATTGCAGTGAGTAAGAGGCAGTTGTTTGGTGAACAATGCCATATTCCAGACATATTTCTTCAAAAGGAGATTCATATTCGCCACCCCTATCACTTCTTATCCTTTTGATCTTTTTGTTTATTTGCGTTTCAACTTCATTTTGTATTGCTTGAATGCATCAATTGCTTCATTTTTACTATTAAGTAAGTAAATACGGCAATATCTAGTATTGTCGTCAATAAAAGTTATGAAATAGTTCTTTCCACCGCGAGATGGTATTGACTTCATGCCGCAAATATTTGTGTGAATTAAGTCTAAAAGATTTGAATTTCTTTCAACTGACTTATACGGATGTTTAACATACTTTGATTCCACATATATTTGACATTTCAAGTTATTGCATTCAAACTTAGGCAGTACATACAAACTAATCATTTTTCACAAAGTTTCGAAGTTGACATGACCTAAACGTTCATGCCATAAATTATTTGACTCAAGCAAGTAAGAAGAAGCTGAAATTTTATTCATATCAATGGCAATTACATTGAGTTTGAAAAGGCCCTCAATAAGGTAACCTTTTCCTTCATACATTTCATTCTTACTAACCACAACCTTGTCGGAAACAAAAACACACTTAAAGCCGTTCTTGACTAAAAGTGATGTTGAGACTAAATTCTTCCGCATTTCAGGAACATGAAAGACATTATTTAGAGTCACAATCTTTCCAGAAGTCATCTTAAAAGATATCTTGCTCGTTCCTTCAATTTTTGTAGTAACAGAGTTTTCCATAAAAACTATCTTGTCGGGTCCATCAGGAACATAGGAAGTAAACAACTCCTTGTTAGGACAAACATGATGAGTTACCCCTGAATCAATTCACCATTCTCTAGGACAAACATGTTGCGTCTCCGCATGATGGAAATGTGGGACGCCTGGTCTAATGGTAGGGAACCACCAAGTGCAATTCCCAGGTTCCCTGAGTTTATCCCAAGGTCGGTTGGATCTACTAATGTCCCCGTGTCCAACCCTTTCATCTCATGCGAGTACCCTCCAATGCCGTCTAACGGTCCTGGCAAGCCTTCTGTGGTTCTCCCTCAGGTGCCAATTTCTAAGGCACCTCTAGCATTGTTTTCAGCCGCACCGGTCCTCACCGCGGCGCAACCAACTGTGCCCAGGCCGTGTTTTGAACCCCCAACATTCACCTTCCAAGGTCCACAATTTCAGCATGATACGACTTATATGACTCTGGACTGGTACGCCCAACAGCCACAATATGAGTTTCCGACTGAACCAGAAAGAACAGTCAAAAATCCTGAGCAGGAAGAAATGGCTCAAAAAATGAAAATCTTAGAGAAGAGCTTGAAGAACATGCAAGGCCTGAGTGGCCAAAAGAGTGTCTCCTACTCAGACTTGTGCATGTTTCCAAATGTTCATTTGCTAGCTGGTTTCAAAATATCGAAATTTGAAAAGTACGACGGGCACGGAGATCCGATCACCCATTTGAAAAGGTACTGCAATAAGCTAAGAGGGGCCGGTGGAAAAGAGGAACTTCTGATGGCATACTTCGGAGAGAGTCTAGCGGGAATCGCTTCTGAGTGGTACATGGACCAGGAAATCGCTCACTAGCACGTATAAGATGACCTTGCCAGAGATTTCGTCCACCAATTTCAATACAATAAGGATATTGCTCCAGATAGAAATACTCTATCTAATCTAAAGAAGAAATCTACAGAAACTTTCCGTGAGTATGCTATTAAGTGGTGCGAGCAGCCCTCCCCTGTGAAATCACCGATAGATGAGACAGAAATGGTCACAGTTTTCTTGCAAGCCCAAGAGGCTGATTATTTCCAAAACATGATGTCCGCCATGGGAAATCCATTTGCTGAAGCCGTAAAGATTGGGGAAATGGTTGAGAATGGGGTGAAAACAAGACGGATATTGAGTCACGTAGCCCTTAAAGCTATATCACAAGAAATCCAGAATGGCTCGGGGGGTCTGCCCAATAGGAAAAAGAGAGAAGAGGGAGCCATGATGGCTTCAAGCTCAAGGGGGTCTCGCTAATCATTTAACCATTCTTATATGCCACCACGAACCCCAAAACATTACTACCCACACCATGACGTTGCATACGCTGTGGCACCACCTCCACATGCGGTGATGAATGCACAACCCTACATATGGCTCTAGAAAAACTACAATCAGAATCGAGCTCCACCTCTTAGAAATAACCGTCCTTACCAAGCTCTATATAATCCTCGCTCACCACAAAATACACCGCAATAAAATCCACGCCCCCGAGAACCTCCAGGAGAAACAATTTCACTCCTATTAGTGAATCTTACTCGAGTTTGCTCCAGAAATTAATCCAATTGGGTTTATTGGAACCTGTGGCTCCAAATCAGCAAAATCCCGAGTCCCCAACATACAGGGCTGATGCCAGATGTGCATACCATTTAAGGGTGGTAGGCCATGATACAGAAGATTTTTGGACCCTCAAGATGGCGGTAAAAGACTTGATTGAAGTGAAAAGAATTATGCTGAGGGACGAGGAGGTCCCCAATATGACCAATAATCCCATACCGGCTCATAATAACGGGTTAGTTATCAGTATGATCTGGGAAGACAAAGAATTTGACCCAGCACCGAAGGTCATTGTTGCCATCGCTAGTTCAGAGGCAAGACCCAAAGTAGCAGTAAAACCGGGAATCGAAAAGAAAGTAGCTCCGGCTCCTCAGGCCATTGAAACAAAAGCTGAACCGGCATTGGCCAAGAACTTGGTTCTTTATGTTCCAAAAGCCCTGAGAAAAGAACAACTTGTCTTCAATACTCCAAAGAAGTTTGATGAAAGGAAAGTTACGTTGAATGTGCCAATGTTGTATGTAGCGAAGGGAACACATGTGGCACGGGGGCCGGTAATTTCACCAAGGCTGACTGAGCCCGTGGTTATCAGTCCTGCACCACAGAGTCCTATGAAAGATCCTACCACGGTCCCTTAGAATTATAGCAAGACAGTTGTCACTTACAAAGGGGAAGAAGTTCTGGGGGAAGTCAATGGGATGACTCGATTTGGGAGGTACTACACCCCGGATGCGCTAAGGAAATCCAAACAGAATAGGGACAACCAGATGTCACCCAAGAAACCTGTGAGCAATGAATAAGCAGAGGAGTTCTTTAAGAAGATGAAAACTTTCGAGTACTCAATAGTCAACCAACTCCGGAAGACTCCCTCCCAGATATCACTCTTATCTCTGTTGTTGAGTTCAGATAAGCTCCAAAAAGTGCTCCTCAAAACATTGAATGAAGCGCATGTCCCAGTTGAAACTACTATCGAACTATTGGAAAGGATAGCCGAAAGATTTTTTTGAGGTCACTAAGATCTCATTCAGCCGTGATGATTTGCCTACAGAGGGAGTTGCCCACAACAAAGCCCTCCACCTGACTGTTAAATATGAGGTCTACTATGTGAAAAGGGTGATGCTAGATGACGGGTCTGGAGTGGATATTTGTCCTCTTTCAACGCTCTAGAGAATGGAAATCAGTACACAAAGAATTCGGGCCAACAATATCTATGTACGAGCCTTTGATGGGATCAAGAGGGACACAATGGGAGAAATTGATCTAATCTTAACTATTGGCCCTTTGGACTTTGAGGTGACCTTCCAAGTCTTGGACATGGAAACCTCATACAATTTCCTTCTGGGCAGCTATGGATTCATGCCGCTGGAGTTGTTCCTTCCAGTCTCCACCAAATGGTCAAGTTTGAGTATGACAATCAAGAAATCATTATCCATGGAAAAGACGAGCAATCTATTTGTCGGGATCCCTCAGTCCCGTGTCTTGAAGCTAGGGAAGACAATGAGCACATTGTGTATCAAGCTTTTGAAATTATGGTTGCTGACCAGTTTGAAGAGGGGGACCCATTACCTCAACCTTGTTAGTCTAATGCTTTAATTATGGTTACCACCCAAATTATCAAGAATGGGTTCAAGCCCATAAAGGGGCTCGAAGCATCTCTGCAAGGCATTACTGAGCCCATTTCTCCGGTCGTCAATGAGAAGTTTTTTAGGTTAGGTTTCCGAGCTACAGAGGCTGACAGTACATGGGCTAACAACCACAAATAAAATGAGTGGGTACTATCCCAGCCCACACATATCTCGCCGCCCGATCATTTGTTAAACAAAAGTATGTGGAAGAAGAAGAAGAGGCCTTCACGGCTGAAGAAATTGATGATATCTGTGGAGCTTTGAAACAAATGCTATATGAATTCGACATGGTCTAGCCAGGGGAAGGCATGAGCTGTGCTGAGGTGTAGTATATCGGACCAGATTTCAAGCTCCAGAACTTGGAGGCTACCCTATTACCCGTCAAGCAGGAATCCCGGTAGTTCAGTTTTGCAATCTTTTCTACATTACGAGTTATTTCAGGGTGTAACTCGAATGTTTTACTTTACTATCTTTAATTCTGATGTAAACCTTCCTATTTTTCAATTCAATGAATTGGAATCAATATTTCATTGTTCATAGATGTCTTTTTTCCTTTGTTTTGATTTTGCTATTTTTCTTATCTTTTCCTTTTCAGTTATAATAATGCGGACTTAAATAACATGACATGCTTGTGGACTTTATGCTCAGATCCTAAAATGCTGTCTAACTTTAAAATAATGAATCAAGAGCCAGAATATGATGAAAATGAGGCTTTTAGGAAAATAAATCGAGAATTGGAACAATTTGAGAATAAGCCTAAGCCAAACTTAAATGAAACCGAGCTAGTTAATTTGGGCAATTCAGAAAAGATTCGAGAAACCATGATAAGCGTTCATGCTGATGAGAGAACTAGAGATGCCTTGATCTAACTTTTGTTTGAATTCAAAGACGTGTTTTCATGGTCTTATGATGATATGCCAGGGCTGAGTGTTGATTTGGTGGTACATAAATTGCCTACCAATCCCGATTACCCTCCCGTCCAACAAAAGCAAAGAAAGTTCAAAATTGACATCGGTGATAAGATCAAGGAAGAAGTCACCAAACAACTGAAAGCTGATGTGATCTGAGTGGTCAAATACACCACGTGGCTGGCTAATATGGTACCGGTGCCAAAGAAAGACAAAAAAATCAAAATTTGTATTGATTATCGGTATTTGAACAAGGCGAGTCCCAAGGACAACTTTCCATTGCCAAATATCCACATTCTTGTTGACAATTGTGCGAAATACGTGATACAGTCTTTCATGGATTGTTATGCTAGGTATCACCAGGTTCTGATAGATGAAGAAGATGCAGAAAAGACTGCTTTCACCACACCGTGGGGCACTTACTGTTACAGGGTCATATCGTTTGTTCTGAAAAGTGCTGAGGCAACCTATATGAGGGCTATGACTGCAATCTTCCATGATATGATGCATCAAGAGATTGAGGTATATGTGTATGACGTGATCATTAAGTCTATAACGCAAAAAGACCATGTGCAAGATCTAAGGAAATTTTTTGAGAGGTTGCGCAAGTATGATTTGAAATTAAACCCAGCTAAATATGCATTCGGAGTTCCGTCTGGGAAACTCCTGGGGTTTATAGTCAGTCGGAGGGGTATCGATTTAGATCCTACATAGATAAAGTCTATTCGGGTTTGCCACTTCCCAAGAGCAAGAAAGAGGTCATGAGTCTACTAAAGAGACTGAATTGCATCAGCCGATTTATCGCTTAGCTTATCACCACTTGTGAGCCCATATTCAAGTTGTTAAAGAAAGACGCGACAATCAAATGGACAGATGAGTGTCAAGAAGCTTTTGATAAAATCAAAGAATATCTGTCAAATCCACCAGTGTTGGTTCCGCCTGAACCAGGAAGACTTTTGTTCTTATATTTGACAGTCCTGGAAAATTCTTTCGGCTGTGTCTTGGGACAACATGATGTAACCGGGAAGAGAGAACATGCCATATATTATCTTAGCAAGAAGTTCACAAGTTATGAAGCCAAGCACACTTTGTTGGAAAGAACTTGTTGCGCCTTAACTTGGGTCGCCCAAAAGCTGAGACACTACTTGCTAGCTTACACAACTTACCTCATAACCATAATGGATCCTTTGAAGTATATATTCCAGAAGCCAATGCCTATCGGAAGTTTAGCAAAATGGCTGATCCTACTCACCAAATTTGACATTGTCTATGTCACTCGCATGACGATGAAATCTCAAGCCTTGGCGGATCATCTTGCTGAAAACCTGATTGACGATGAATACCAACCCCTAAGAACTTACTTTCCGAACGAGGAAGTAAACTCGGTTGAAGTAATTCAAGAGAACATCAATGCCTAGAAAATGTTCTTTGATGGGGCTGTAAACACAAAAGGCATAGGGATTGGGGCAATTCTGATCTCACCCATAGGTCAACACTATTCGGTCACAGTCCAACTTCGATTCTTTTGTACAAACAACATTGTTGAGTATGAAGCCTACATCATGGGTTTGAGCATGGCGCTTGATCTGGATGTATAAGAGTTATTAATCATGGGCGATTCTGATTTAATTATCTGGCAAGCCCAAGGTGAATGGGAAATTCGAGACATCAAACTCATCCTATACAGACAACATGTGGAAGACCTTAGTAAACGGTTTAAGTCCGTCGAGTTCAAGTATATTCCCCGATTCCACAATGAGCTGGTAAATGCACTACCTAATTTGGCCTCAATGCTGCCGTACCCGGGTAAATGTTCATATTGACCCTCTAGAAATTCAGGTTCGAGAAAGACATGGTTATTGTAACGCAATTGAAATGGATTCAGATAGTGAGCCATGGTATGATGATATCAAAAGGTTCTTTTTGAGTGGAGAGATCCTTTAGAAAAGAACTCCAGATCTGAATCTGTTGAGGTGCATAGATTCTCGAGAAGCTAAAAGGATCATGAATGAAGTGCATTCGGGAGTATGTGGGTCTCACATGAACGGGTATGTCCATGCAAAGAAAATCTTACGGATAGGTTATTATTGGATAACCATAGAAAAAGATTGTTTTAGTTTTGTCCGGAAATGCCATCAGTGTTAGATACATAGTGACCTGATTCATGCACCACCTTCAGAGTTACATCCTATGTCAGTGCCTTGGTCGTTCGTTGCCTGGGGCATGGATGTTATTGGGCCAATCGAGCCGAAAGCTTCAAATGGGCACAAATTCATCTTGGTTGCCATTGATTATTTCACAAATTGGGTCAAAGCAGTCACCTTCAAAGCTGTCACTAAAAAAGCGGTGGTGGACTTCGTGCATTCGAACATAATTTGTCGTTTGGTATTCCTAAAACTATCATTACGGACAATGCTGCAAATCTGAACAGCCACTTGATGAGGGAGGTCTACGAACAATTTAAAATTACGCATCATAATTCTACCCATATTGGCCCAAAGCTAACAGCGCTGTTGAAGCTGCGAACAAGAACATTAAAAAGATCCTCAGAAAAATGGTTCAGGATTCCAGACAATGGCATGAAATGTTGCCTTTTGCACCATTGGGATCGCACAACCGTGCGCACATCAGTTGGGGCCACTCCCTACTTATTGGTTTATGGCACTGAAGTCGTGATAGCCGCAAAAGTTGAGATTCCCTCTCTTTGGGTCATTGTTGATGCTAAGATCGAGGATGATGAATGGGTCAAAACTAGGTAGGAACAATTGACTATGGTTGATGAAAAATAAACTGCCGTAGTTTACCACAGGTAGTTGTATCAACAAAGAATGGCGCGTGCCTACAACAAGAAAGTGCGGCCTAGAAAATTTGAAGTAGGCAACTCGTTCTGAGGCGTATTCTTCCGCATCATGAGGAAGCTAAAGGAAAATCCGCTCCGAATTGGAAAGGTCCATATATTGTAACAAGAGTACTGCCAAAGGGAGCATTGTATTTGGGAGACATCGAAGGAAATATCCCCGAGACAGCTGTCAATGCGGATGCAGTCAAAAGGTACTATATTTGACTCCCTGTGCAGCATTAACGTTCTCTGATTGGGATGACGAAGGCTTTCATTCTCGCTACCCAAACACCATTAACCCTTTTTGCCAACCCTTTGAGTCGGTTACCTTTCTTTGATTATCCTCTTTGGAACCAGAAGGTATTTCAAAAAAAGACAAAGATAGAAAGAAAAATAGAAAGAAAAAGAAAGAAAAAGAAAAAGAAAAAGAAAAGAAAAGAAAAAAATGATGAAAAAAGAAGAGGAAGAAAACAAAGGAAAAGAAAAAAAAAATAAAGTTCATGCAATTGAACTACGTTCGACCTGATTCCAAAAGGATACGTAGGCAGCCTCTCTCTGGGGTTCGGTCACATCAAAACAAAATCCGCATTCCCCCAAAAGTGAAAACTTGACAGATGTTGTAATGTTTCGGTGATGGTTTTGCCTGAAATATTTCAAAGTTATAATTCAATCCAAATTCTTTTTACCAAAATCCTTTTCAAGTCCTTCCGATCAATCGGTGAGAATGTTCGAAAATTGGGAAATACAGTTATTTGGATCTAATGCAACCGAAATGAGAGAAATAAAATGAGAGATTCTTGTTGGTGAAAACCTCACGGGCACCGTAAGATGATGGTGAGTAGAGAAAATAAGAATGAGAGAGTTTTGTTAGTGAAAACCGCAAATGGCACTATAAGGCGATAGTGAGAAGAGGAATGAGAGAGGTCAGCTGGTGGAAACTCGCAAAGGGCACTATTGATCGAAAAAAGGATCCTCACAGCCATGGCATCAACATAGTCCTAGACAAGGTTTCTTGGTTTCAAGGTAAAAGTTGTGAAGAGTTGCTAAGAGTCGGACGATTTACACAGATCATGCATCCAGTCCAAAAGGCATGTCATGTTCATTGAAGTCCGCATGTACTCCCAGATAAGTTCGTTTTTTTGTTCCCCGAAAGGGACACCTTTTGTTTAAATCCATTCTCTATTTTATTGCTTGGTTTCCTTTGAATCCCTTTCGGTTTAACTATGTTCCAAAACTGAGGCAAAGAAGAGATGGCAAGACTGATTTACAGGGTTCTCGTTAGATGCAAACTGATATATTCAAAAGGCTCCCAGCCTCAGCAAGGGCATCAAGTCAATCCCGACTGGTCGTAGTGGCCAGTGCTTGAAAATAAAAAATTTGGAAGAAGGAAATCAAATTGAAGTGCCTACAAGGTCAACAGAAAGTTGAAAAGGTTGAGTCCCACGTTAACCGTCTTGGCAAGGTTTGAAAAGTCAAAGGTTCCCCAATGCTCTGAAATTAAAACTTGGAAAAAAGAAGTCAGAAATGAAATGTCTACCAAGGCAAAATAAAGTTGAAAAAGGTTAAGTCCCACGCGACCAACCGTCATGGAAAAGTTGGAAAAGCCAAAGGTTCCCCCGCGGTCAGAAGTGCAATCGGTATTCAGGAAACAACCAGTTGCAGTTGAAATCATCATCGAAGAAGCCGGGCCGAGATCAAGTGACTAAAACACTCAAGGCCACAAAACCAACTACCATTTCAAACTAACAATTATTCTTTGTTTGAAAATAAGAGAACAGGTGCAATCTAAAAGCAACCTTGCAAGAAGCAGGTGCAACCAAAAAAGAAACTGCGTGGCGGCTAGAAACAGCTATGCAGCAACAACTTTAAAAAAGGAAGTCCTCTCCAAATTCTTTCTCGCATTTTATTTATTCTCTAAATAAAAAGAAGAAAGAAAAGAAAGAAATTTAAAAATTATGGTAGTATAGGGTACACCAACCATTAGCAGCATTTTTCAACCTAGGGTACACCACTCCCTAGTTGATATAATTTGGACATAGGGTACACCATTCCCTAGTCTCTTTATCGGTATAGGGTACACCAATCTCTAGCTTTGATGGCTAATATAGGGTACACCATTCCCCAGTTGATTGATCTTAAATGCAGGGTACACCATTCCCTGATATCTTTATTGATAGAGCTGAAATGCAGGGCACACCACTCCCTGATATCTTTATTAGACATAGGGTATACCACTCCTTAGTCACCTTACAAGTATAGGGTACACTAATCCCTAGCTGTGTTTTTCAACATAGGGTACACCACTCCCTAGTTAAGCTGAAATGTAGGGTACACCACTCCGTGATATCATTACCAATTGACCTTCAATGCAGGGGACACCACTCCGTGACATCTTTCCTAGACATAGGGTACACCACTTCCTAGACTCCTTACCAGTATAGGGTACATCAATCCCTAGATGCGTTTGCCAACATAGTGTACACCACTCCCTAGTTAATTGATCTTAAATGCAGGGCACACCACTTCCTGATATATTTAATGATAGAGCTGAAACGCAGGGTACACCACTCCCTGATATCTAGCCTAGACATAGGGTACACCACTCCTTATTCTCCTTACTAGTATTAGGATACACCAATCCCTAGCTGTGTTTTCCAACATAGGGTACACCACTCCCTAGTTGATGATATTTTAGATATATGGTACACCACTCCTTAGTCTCATTACCAGTATAAGGTACACCAAACCTAGCTGTGTTTTCCAACGTAGGGTACACCACTCACTAGTTGATGATATTTTATACATAGGGTACACCACTCCCTAGTCTCCTTACCAGTATAGGCTACACCAACCCCTAGCTGTGTTTTCCAATATAGGGTATATCACTCCCTAGTTGAGTTGAGCTGAAATGCAGGGTATACCACTCCCTGATATCATTACCAATTGATCTTAAATGCAGGGTACACCATTCCCTGATATCTTTCCTAGACATAGGATACAACACTCTCTAGTCTCCTTACTAGTATAGGGTACACCAATCCCTAGCTGTGTTTTCAAAAGTAGGATACACCACTCCCTAGTTGATCTGATCTTAAATGCAGGGTACACCACTTCCTGATATCGTTGTTAATATAGGATACACCATTCCCTAATCACATTTCTCCAACATAAGGTACATCAATCCTTAGTCGAGACATCATTTTGATAATACAGGAAAACTATTCCAAAAAAAAAAGAATCTTGATCTCTTCAGGGTACATCATTCCTAACCTTTTATTGCTTTAAAAAATGAAGTAGTTTAGAATTTTTGTTATAATAACTCACGAAGTTTTCCTAGTAAAAACTGGAGCAGAAAAATTTTGTTTGTTTGTTTTGGTGTCTGAGCAGGTTTTACCTCGAGGCACATGGTTCAAGATAACCAAAAAAAGAAGTCTCAATCTAGAATAAAGAAAAGAAAAGAAAAGAAAAAGTGAATGCAAAATGTAGAAGTAGATGAAAAGATGTGGACTGCTCAAGACATGATTGAAGTCACTAGCATTGCATTTCCCATTTTGATCAAAAGAAGCCATACAAGAGCGAACTGGCACCTGCAGCTAGCAAGCATCAAGATTCAGATAAGAGTCTGTGTGAAGAACCAGTCAAGACTCAAGATCAAGCTTCAAAAGACTTATAGATAGGAATCTTGTAACTCATAGATGATAAGCTTCTTTAGTCTCCTCTAATTTTAATTTTGGTGTAATAAGGAGTTCAGCAAGCAGTAACAACAACAACAACAGTGAAACCACAGCTTTTTCGGTAGTCTCAGCAACCAAAATTTTCAAAACTACACTCGTATGATTCCTTTGTAGCCAAGGATATGTAGGCAACCTCGGAAGCAAGGTTCGGTCAAACTTTTTCAAAATGCTTTCCATGAAATGTCAAACGGGCAAAAATGCTCGTAATTGCCCACTTTATCTTTGTCCGAAACCTCGTCATGTTTACAAGCAAAGAGGGGCAGTTGTGAGCACATAAATTTTGCCCTACGAAAAATACTCATACAAAATCCACAAAAAATAATTTTCAAGTTGTTTTTTATTTTTATAGAATTTTTAAGAATTTCTCTTTATTTGTTTGTTTAAAGTTATTTGCTTTTTGGTGCATATTTAATATCTTAAAACATTAATTAAAAAAAAAAGGGGGGGGGGGCATAAAAATGTTCAAATCTTTATTTCATAACATTTTAGGTTTTAATTACATTTTTAGGATTTAATCACATATTAATTGCATAGTTAATAATTGAAAATCATAAAAAAGGGATTTTTACATTAGTTTATTTCTTTGGCATGTTGGTAATTAAATAATTCAATTTTAATTTAAATTAGTTTAGTTGCTAATTAGGTCATTTTCGCAAATTAGTTTTAATTTGGTTAAATTTGAATAAAGAGTAATGGGGCTATTCTCTTTAGGTTCTGAAATCGGGCCAGCTTCAGGTGGCCCAATCCCCTCAGACCCCTCCAACCCAACTTTTTATTCAGCCCATCCCCTTTTAATATCAAATGACCCCGTTTTGGCTTAAAACAATCAGAACCCTTCATCCTTTTTAATCTAACGACCGCGAACTCAACCTCCTATCCCCTTATAACTGTCCTAACAGACCTCCCCCCCCCCCCC